>LTAE01008212.1:2589-17885 GCA_001647135.1 Pontederia paniculata | reverse complement strand
GGGAAGAGAAGCGAAGGGATTCGGAATTTTTGGGCTGCCCAAATGGAACCCCGAATAAAGCTCAAAAGATTTGGACTGTTAATCGAGGCCCATAAAGTTGACAAATTGTGTAATTTTTTTGTAAAGAAATAAAAGTAAGATTCTATGTTTTACTTTTCACATTATTTTTTAGGTATTTATATTTATAACCAAAAAGGTAAATTAAAACTTTAACATGATTAATAAGTGTTGATGTTGCAAATTGTTAAATTGCTTGTGGGTACATCAAAATGTATAATAACATATTTAAAAGCTGAGAAATATTTAAGTAACAAATATTAAAAAACAATAAACGAAAGTTGTTATTTTCTTTTATTTCTTTTTTGTTAGTTCATTTGATCATTTTTTTTCTTTTAATCTATTAATTCATGAAATTGAATCAATCTACAAGATAAACGAATTTGATTATAGTTCCAGCTCTTTATGACATTTTTTTATCACTATGAAAGACCAATCACAATCTCAATCGCATGTGCAATGTGTTTCAAAAAGTTAAAAATACATTGGAAAATCATGGACAATAACCAATATAACTTCTTTCTTTGCTTCACATGTTACAAAAGAATACAATGCGAGGTAGAATTTTACAATACATCTTCTAATGATCCACAGGTATATTGCATACACAATGCTTTTGGTCACTACATTCATGCCTACGATAAACTTGCATATATACACTTGTCCCCTGAGATCTCTTGCAAGATATTGAATTTGTAGTCACATCTCAGAGACCGTTCTCCACAAGCACATTTCATCACAGATGAAGAGTCGTTCCCAAGTTGTTTTCATCTCACTGTGTGTGTAGCCAAGTACGGGTGCCTCAGCATTGGAATGCTGCAAAATTAAAGATGAGAGAAAATAAATTACACAAAATTGGTGCAAATTATACCTACATTGGAAATATCTAATAGCTAACAAGCATAAACAGAAACAATAATTATAAAGGTTCTACTTATATATTATCAAGTTAGTTACATGTGCTTGTTAGGAACACTATCACCTTCAAATCTCATCCTAAATTTTGTGCCCATGGCAATCATCACGTTGAGAGCTTGCAAGCACTCAAGCGAGAATTCATTTATCCTAAAACATGTGTAAATTAAAAAAAAAGTTCTCTCTTAAGTATATTGGAAACATAAAGTATAATGGAATTGAGAGGATTTTAAGGTTGTCTTTAGGTGTCAAGCAACAACCCCAACCTTGGCACATAGTAGACAGTGATGAGAGGTCCTAGGATGATATCATGCAATGGACATGCAAGCACTCGAACAGGCGTGCAATCACTTGATGTTTGGGGCTGCATTGGAGTTGTCCTTTGCATTTGACCAAGCATCACCCTTGTATGCAGCTCTCCATCTTCCTCCCTGTTATTTGCCCACATTAGTTTAGCATCTCATGCATGAACCAGAAGAGCATTACACGAACTATTCATAAAAGTGGGATGTAGGAGGAAGCTTTTAATTACCTGAGGAAGCATAATTCATCTTCCGCGACGTATTTCTTTGAGCCAACAGAGTGAACCCACGTAGGTTGGTCTGTATGTTGAACAGTCATTTGTTAATCTTCCACAATTGAGATATAATGTATACATCGAGTTATTATCACATCTGTCATCAATGTTCTAACAAAATGAAATATATCCATAAACTATTCACATGTACCTCTATATATATGTCTAAACTTCCATTCATGACCGCGGGGATCTTTGGTAACCAACTCTTGACTCAGGATTTCTTCTTGTAGTGTACCCTAATATTATATAGAGAAATTAATAAACATAAGAACTATAAAGCAACAAAAATGATACAGCGTGAAGACATCATCCATTTTAGTTAAATCAATCAGCAACAATGGAATTAAAACATCTTTAAATTAAGTATGAAGTTAAAAAATTTCACCACATTTTTAAACAAATTATCTTATATACCTAGTTTTGGTGCATCATACAAATATAGCAACAGAACATTAGACCTAAAAAAATATTAAAGAAAAGAAGAAAAAAATGCAAGAAAAGGAGGGAAACAAGAGGTCACCTTCACAATGTAGTCTAGGGCGAAGTAGAGGACTCACCCGATAGGCTTCGGCATGCCGCATGCCAACGAGTCGCCTGGCGCACACCCACTGCATCTCCTTGTAGAGATGCAAAGGTGTGGCATGCACGTGATCTCCTGCTGCCGCCATGCATGCATGCCAACTATCAGAAACCAGATTAGGTGGTGCTTTTGTGCATGCAAATAAAGATATAAATTTCCTCCTATATCGTTATTTTATGCTCTGCGCCTATTCTATAATTATTCTAACAGCAAACTACTCTTCTACAAGTATCACTAACAGTGGAGATAATTAACAAATAAGAAGCCCTGATGCTTTGGTGATATGGTGGGGGCTCTTCCCCCTTTTTATAGCCAACCTAGCTATAGATGATGAAGGGATAAACACCAATTTAAAGCATTAATTCTTCCATATCCTTTCAATTAATGCAATTAATGCAATAAATGCATAATTTTATTTTCTATTATACGCCTAGGTGCTTCTTTGTATCTTCTTCTCCATCCAAATTGTTTTGATTTTGATGAACATATGAAAATGGTTATCTTCACCACCATTGTCAACAGCTATGAGATTTAATGATGGACAACATGGGTCTTTTGGACAGCTATTCTTCCAAATTATAGCGGACCATTAATATCTAGCACTAAGTTCCTACTCCATTTGGTTTTTACAGAGAAAAGGAAAACAAATTAATGCATTCTATGGCATTCTATAATATTTTTTATATTCCTCGTCGATAACAACTTTGGAGAATTCTACAATGGCCAAACCATCATAAGTTTGATAACAATCTTGTGAACAGTCTAATGGTATATCCATCTTAGTTGTGACAACGAACTTCGATAAGTCTACTTCATCAAAAAGGAAATATATGAGTAAGATATACGTGATATTCACACGTGATTCTATCTGTCATCGGCTTCATTCAAACAACATTCATTCACACGTGTAACAAATTGTGTATGCACCATGCATGCACACACTATGAGCCTTTGGATTAGTATCATTTTCAATCTGATGGTCCGAAACACAGACAACATGTATTGTTGGATTAAAATAATATTGATTCAAATGCTCAAAGTGTGTGTATGCATGGTGCATACACAATTTGTGTATCCACGCTAATATGCCTCTTTTATTAATGTAACAAACACATTATATATTTTAATTAATAGTTTATTAAGGTCATAACTAAATCAGCAGAAATATAAATTAATATCTCCATGTTAAAAGAATTAGAAAAAAATAATAATAAATAATTGTAGAAAATAAACTTTTTTATATAAATATTTTTTTAAGTTATTCTATGATAAATTTATAAGAAAGGATTGCTCACGCCATGTTTCATTTCAGTAAAATCATGGTGAATTGTTCAACATGCAAAAGCCCTATTGAGTGTTGTGCATTAATTATTGCAATCCATGACATATACACACACATATATATACATTTCATATGACCATATGCATTAATATTAATGATATGAATACAATTCAAGCACTGCACTAAATAAAAGCATATTGTTTTAACTGAATGTATAATATTATTCTTCAATAACTAGATAATGATATTTTGAGTATCCTAATTCTTGAGCGATGAAAACAAAGAGTAAAAAAAAATCAATATTACTTATTGAGAGCATCTTCAGGACAAGAATAATGGGGTAAGACCATCTTCTGTAAGATGACCAAGTCTCCGTCCATTAGTTTGACATTGGCCACAAGAATTGCATCATCAGAACCATGAAGGCATTTGATCAGTAATAGTAGCCGAACCAACTCATGCATATGCAATCAACTGTGTTAATTGAACCTTAACACATTCAACAATGTTGTTCATATCCTTGTTGCTTGGTTCCACAATGTTTGCTCATATCGCATTTGTTGCTCGGTTCAACAATGTTGCTCATATTCCATTTGTTGGTTAGGTTATCATTAAAGCAACCTGTTGACCACGAGATCTCATCTCCTTGGCAGAATGGTAAACATTCAGATTCTTCCTGCATGCACACAATTCATTATTAAGTTGACTCCAGAAAGTGTTCATGGCTAGCTATCAACATTTAACTAATTCGGTTGAAGGTGTTAGAACATTAAAAGTAACCTCACCCGCTTTTGAAAAGGTATAACTTACTTGTTGTTCAGGTTTTGGAGTGCATTGGTCCATGTTCTTGAAATAATCCTCCAAGAGAGTGCTTTACTCGGGAGGTCTTCCTACGCATGTTGTTGTTCCAATGGTTCTTGATGGCATTATCAATTTGTCCTGCCTCTGCAATTTCAATCTTGGAACTCAATTTATTTGTTGTCTCCTTGTCTGTCCTTGGATCTCCCTGTAGGTATGAGAGAACATACTTTTCAATTTTAAGTAAATCAAAGTGTAAATATATCTCAGTAATTTTAGTTAAGAGGTTAAAAATAAGCAATTAATCCTACTTATATATGTTTGGCCAGTTAATATGTCACAATAAAAAGCAACATGATGAATGTCATCCTACTTGCAGTATGAATACAATATTAGGTTTCATTGATGCCAATATGAATTAACAGCTCTACATAGGCATTGCATTGCACACAATGGCCTTTAGTTTTCATGAGCATTATAAATAATTAACAACAAAGAAAACAATAAATTAAATAATAAATATTGATAAGTCTACTCTATCAACTTATTTTTAATTTATTATTTTCTCTGAGCACATACCTTTAGATATATATATATCACGTCATAATCTTCCTCATGGTCGAGGAGATCGCTGGTAATCAACTCTTGACTCAGGGTTTCTGCTCGTGGTATATCCTATAATATACAGATATTGAATTAATAAACATCAGTTAATCACTAACACAAACAAAAGAACACAGAAATTTCTCTAATCCAAGACAAAAAGGAAGGAACATCTATATCTCCTCCCAATTATTTTTGAGAGGAATCTCCTCTCAATTATTACCTACCAGAAAACAAAATAATAAGTTATTAAAACACCTTCACCAACTAATACTCATCCGCCATCTTCTTGCAAAAAGATTGAAGTACATATGCAATGCATTATACAAAGATCATGTGATGAGATCAAAGAAAAGAAAAAAGATAGGAGAGTGAAGAACCACCTGCTCCACATGCCCATGAGAGAAGTAGAGGACATGCTCGCGGGGCTTCCACAGCACGCCAATGAGCAGCATGACACACCCCGTCCACATCTCCTCATTTAGATGGACACATTCAAATACTAGAGATGCAAGAAAAATGAATAATTATGATTCTGGCCCAGAGAAGAAAGCTAATGATTATAACACACGCAAAGATATCATGCATGCATGCAAGTTACCATTCCGCATCATGCATGATTAATCCTCTCGCAGAAAAAAATCGGGGCCCTCTTCAGCACTGCAAAAGTTAATAGAAGAAACCAAATACTTCTTTGATGATAAAGATTTCCTCTGTTATTATTTTAACGATAATAACAGAAACAACCTCTTCAACAAAAGAACACTTAAAACAACAACAGAAACACCTGAATGCTTGGTGATATGTTGGGGTCTATTTACACCTATTTATATTGCTCCAGCTATCAAAACATTAATTATTTCTATCTCCATCCAATGAATGCTAATATATCCTATTTACCATTTCCTGTTATATGCCCAGTGGTTCGATGTATCTGTCTCTAATGCACAAATTTTCTTTTGAAAGATGATCACACAAAATTGATTTCATTTGATTTCGATCCATGCATATAAAATGTTGATACATTCATCACAATCCCCTACAACCTTCGAGGAATGAATCAACTATTAATATTCAGCACTAATTTCATAACCAATTGCGTGTTTCAAAAATAATGAGCAATAAATTAATTGAAGGAGTGGTTTATAGTGCTTCGATGCCCATACTTGTGTAACAATTTTGGAATTGTCTATGACAGTTTATTAGTCGTAATTATGATATCAATGAATTTTTACAATTCTACTTCATTGCAAAATGAAAAAATGAATAAGATATGTCGTTTTCAATATGACAATATATGATTTTGTTTAATAAAATTAAATATATAATTTTAAGAAAATCAAATGAGACTAAAAAATACTAGTTCTTATGGTGTGGTTCTTTGTAGCCAATCCAGATATAAAAGCATTAATTCTTCCTTATCCCAACAATTAATATTGTGCATGCACCTTTATTATCTCCTATTATATGTCCAGGTGATTCTTTGTATCCTTTTTTGTAGAGAGGTTCCTTATATCCTCCCTTCCATCCAGACGGAATTGATTCATTTGGCTTGGTGCAAGCATATAAAATGGTTCATTTCTTCACCACCATTGACACCAACCCTATGAGAATGAATCATTGACCCCGTGAATCTGTTGGACAACTATCCTTCCAAATGATAATTAGTCATTAATAGAAGGTGAAGTATAATGTTTCGACATTCCTTAGCATTCAATAACGGTCTAACTATCATAATTATGATAACAATTTTGGAGCAGTTTATAACGGTCTATTCATCGTAATTGCTATGACTAAAAAAGTCTACTTCATCGGAAAACAAATAACTGATATATTATGTTCCCATGTGGTTCTCTTCATCCTCCCCACCCAAATGCAATTAATGATATTTGGCTTCTGCCCAAGCATATAAAATGACACAAGTGAGTAAGATGTATGTTCTCTGGTTTAAAAATTTAATGAGCCAGATTCTTTTATTTAAACTAACTATAAATTTTAGGAAATAGACTAGGAAAAGAAAAATAGAATAAAATCAAATTGCAAGATCATAATTAAATTGCAATCAAAATATAGTTCATCAGGTTAAGATTGTCATCCTTGTCTAGCTGCTTCATTGCGAAGAACGAGCAAGCAGCACAACAATCAATAATTTAATGATGACGAGCAAAAGGGAAGCAATTACCCAGTGCGATTCTCGAGGATGAATGGATTTGCATCTTGATGTAGGTGATGGTGGCCAGCAACACAGAGAGGGCTCAGGGAGAAGTGGCAATTCAAGAAACAGCAGCATCAAGAAACATTGATGAGTGTTGTCACATACTTAATAGGATTAAACTTCTAAAGAAAGCTACCAAAACCAAGATTAAAAACTGATGGAGAGGATTTGTTCATAACCCCATCTGCGTGAGCTAATTGCTTAAAACATGCTTAACAAGTAACGTAAAGTTCTAACACGCTTGGTGGCAATCAATTTTATAAAGTGATACAAAATTCTACTATCAAAGAAATGAATCATGACAAGAAGCAGCAAAAGAGAAAAATACTACACATCTACAACAAAAATTAACAACGACTTTACTCTTTGGGCGGCAGCGCTGCTCGAGGAAGAGTGCGTCTGGCAGTCGGGCGTCCGGCGGATGTCTGTCACTCGATCTTGCTTCGATTGCTGTCTTGTTCTCTGCTTCTCCGGCGAACCAGACGGTGATGCTTCGAGTCTCCGACGCTGGCACGGTGAGGGGAGAAGCGAAGGATGCGAGTTTCGGGCTGCCCAAATGGAACCCGACGGAAGCTGAGAAGATTTGGGCTGCTAAATGGAGGCCCATAAAGCTGGTTAATTGTCTGATTCCTTTCCGTTCAATTTTAAGAAATAAAAAGAATCTTTATTTTTCCGGTGTTACTCTTTTCTAACTAAAAACTAAATAAAAATTTAAAAATTCATGCTGCAATATTTTTAATTTCTCTGGTGCTACGTCAAAATGTGTAACATATTTAAAAAGAATGGGAAGTATTTTGCTAAAAAAATACATCTGAAACAAAAAAAAAATGGAAGAGTTTTCTTTCTTATATATTAAACGAGTCAATTCTTTGTCAGTTCATTTGATCTATATTTTTTCTTTTAATTTCCCCTTTTCTTTCTTGAATGATCTGTTTTGTATTTACAAAATTAAATCAGTATATTTGAGAACGGTTCTTTTTAACTATATCATTTCGAATATTCCGACATATTTCAAACTCTTTTTGGCATTTTTTTATCACTTGGAAAGGCAGTCTCCTTTCAAATAGCATGTGCATGTATCCAATATTGAAAAAGGAAATAAAGCATCTTAACTAATATAACTTTCTTTTCTTCACACGTCACAAATAATACAATACGAGGCAGAATTTACAATACGGGTAAGTAAAATGCCCCTTCTTGATCCATAGGTATTCTTTTTGCCTGAATCCATAGGAATTCTTTGAAATTCAACACTTGGGATGCAAACTAAGATGTAAATCATCAAAAGAAAATATGATTGAAAGTTCATCTATGATTTTACATAACTGATATTTCTGCACATTACAACCTTTGCTTCTTGCATGGATTGGAAACAATCCAATTTGCTCAAGTGCTGATAATTTGGCAACTGTGTTCAGGTTGATTTTGTGCAAGAAGAGTCTGAGCATATGCCATGACAAACAGATCCTTGAAAATTGAAATCTCTGGACTCTTTACCAAGTGCAGCTAAGTTTAATTCATTTTGCGACATATGTGGAAACTTGCTCAACAGGTCTACTTTCCGACATGATATACAGATCTACTTTCTTAGCCGACCACCATTACAGCTCTGGGGCGGCTTCACTACCACCTCGGTTCTCAACTGCAAAGAGGGGCCCTGGCATGATATCGTGCAATGGAGATGCAAGCACTCCAACATGAAAACTGACAGTTGATATTAGCAGCTCCATTGCGATTATCCGTTGCGCTTGGCCACGCCTCACCCTCTCGCGCATCTCTCCACCTTCCTCTCTATTTTGGAGGAATAAGATGAGCATGACATGAACTGTGAATAAATGCGAGATTTGGAGGAAGCTTTTAATTACCTAAGGAAGCAGAATTCGTCCCCAGTGACCAATCTCTTAGAATCAACAGAGGGCACCCACGTAGGTTGGCCTGAATGTTGAATAATTATTTACTAATCTTTGACAATGGAGAGATATATTAATCATAAAGTTATTATCACATCAACAAGTGGATATACTATTCGTGCACATATACCTCTATATATATGTCCAAGCTTCCATCCATTGTGGTGGAGATATCTGGTAACTAACTCTTGACTCAGAATTTTTTCTTGTAGCATACCCTAATATTATGTTAGAGAAATCAGTAAATGTAAAACCTAAAACATGGAGAAATCATTCTAGTAAAAGCATATTCGTGCCTTTCTTTTCATTTTAGTTAAAACAATTAGTATTAATGGAGTTAAAACCCTCATTGAGTTGTAGGGCGATAAAAATACACCATTTGTTCTAGACAAACTATCTAGATCTAGCGCCACATATGTTGCAAAAATAATATTATAAATGATAAAAATGTAAAAAAGAAGAAGAAAAGAATGTAAAAAAGACAGGGCAACAGGTGGCCACCTTCTTAATGTGGCTTAGAACGAAGTAGAGGACTCGCGTGGCAGGCCTTGCCATGTCAACTAGTGGCCTGCTACACATCCACTGCATCTCCATGCACGTCACCTGCCACTGCCATGTATGCATGTCAACTAGTAGGACTGTACATGATAGGGATAAAAAGTCACTATTGTCTTTTCTTGCATCACGCCTCTTCTACAATTATCACTAACAGTAAACTATTCTTCTACAATTATCACTAGTAGTAGACATAATTAACAAAAACGAAACACCCTCATGCTTGGTGATGGTGGGGTGTCGTCCCCCTTTTTATAGCCATCCTTGCTATAGATGTTGAGAGGATAAACATTAATTTGAGAGAATAAACATTAATTTAAAGCATTAATGCTTCCATATCCATGCAATAAATGTTGTATATTTACATTTATTATACACCCAAGTTCTTGCATCTTCCTCTCCATCCAAACTATATTGATTTTATTTGGCTTTGGTGCAAGTATATGAAATGGTTGCCATCTTCACCACAAGAGCCACCAACTATGAGAATTAATCAGGGGCAACATGGATCTTTTGGATAGCAATTCTTCCAAATTATAATGGTGCATTAATATCTAGCACTAAATTTCTACTCCACTTGAGTGTTGTACATATTAATGGAATAAAAATTAACGCACTTTATAACAGTCTATAATGCTTTGACATTCCTCGTACTTACGACAACAACCTCAAATGATACTATAGTGACGTAACCATCGTAATTGTCATGTCTGTTAACCAGTCATACATCATCTGGTAGAATAGCTCAAATTAGTTCATGTCACACCACATTCAACCATGACGTTCATATGTAACTGATTACTCCTTGTTTGTAGCCAAGTATTATGTAACAACTGCTCTATATAAAGATGTCCATCTGCATCGAATAAAATCATCGAGAAACATATTCTGTCCAGATTTGATATGGTATCAGAGCAACTGTTACATAATACTTGGCTACAAACAAGGAGTAATCAGTTACATATGAACGACATGGTTGAACGTGGTGTGGCATGAACTAATTTGAGCTATTCTACTGAATGATGTATGACTGGTTAACATTGGTATCAGAGCTGAGTTCACTATGACAACTCCCACCAATTCGTCTTCTTCCTACACCCCAGAAGCCATTGTCACCAATCTGTCCGTCCCAACCTCTTTGCCCAATTTGCAGGCTCATCATTTTCTATCCCTCAAGCTCACCCCGACAAATTATCTAATCCGGAAAACGCATATTAAACCTCTTATTATCAGCTACAATTTAGAGGATCATCTCGATCAATCCTCCTTGCATCCTTCTCCTCCTGATAATGGTACTCCACCATCAGCTCAGTATAATGAATGGCGCCGCCGTGACCAATTGCTTCTCAGTTGGCTTCTTGCCTCTCTGTCTGAAGAAGTCTTGCCGTCTATCATCGGTCTCCACACTGCTCGTGATGTATGGCTTGCTCTTAAGCAGGCTTATGGCGCCCCAACTGAGACAAGAATACTACAACTTCAAATGCAGCTCCACAACCTGAAGCAAGGCGATTCCTCCTTGACGGTGTTCCTTCGCCAGCTCAAATATATTTCTGATGAACTCTCCGTCGCTGGTCATCCTCTCGCAACATCCGCCTTCAACGCGATAGTCTTTAATAATCTTCAGAGTGACTATGGTCTTGTTATTGCTTCTTTAGCTGCACAGCCAACTCCAACAAGTTTTCCAGAACTCCAAAGCATCTTGGCTAGTCACGAGATTCGTCTTCAATCTCATAAAATTGGTAATGCATTCTTCCCCTCCGCAAACTATGCCATAAACCCAGTTGTGTTTCCCACTTCTACTTCCACTCCAGCAAGTTTACTAGGAAACTACAACGACTGGTTCCCGGATATCAGCGCCACGCACCATACGACTCCAGATCTTCAAAACTTGCAAACTACTGAAACCTACGATGGCATAGACAATCTTCAAGTTGGAAATGGTAATCAATTACCAATTCAACACATTGGACAAGAAACAATTTCCTCTGCTTCTCGCTCCCTCCAACTCAAAAATGTCTTTCATGTACCCTTAATCACCAAAAATTTGCTTTATGTTCGTCAATTTACATCTGATAATGACTGCATTTTTGAGTTTCGTCCTAATTTTTTCTTTGTCAAGGACCGCATCACCAACCGTCTACTTCTTCATGGACGAACTAAGGATGGCCTCTACCATTTCTCCATGCCACCACCACCTGCAGCCTACTCCAGTTCCGTTCCATCCAGCACATGGCACGCTCGCTTAGGCCATCCACACCATCGGATGCTTTCTTCTGTTCTTCGTCATCACAACCTCAGTTCTGCAGCAATTCCTAATAAAAGTTGTGCATCATGTCTCCAAGGAAAATCCAGCAAGCTTCCCCTTCCCTGCACCAATAACCAAAGCTCAGTAGCACTGCAGCTTCTCTTTGCCGACGTTTGGGGGCCAGCTCCACAAGCTTCGTCTGAAGGCCACTCTTATTTTTTACTTATTGTAGATGATTACTCCAGATTTTCCTGGATGTTTCCTTTGTTTCGCAAATCTGACGTCGCACATTTATTTCCTTTATTTCATAAACTTGTGGAACGTCAATTTTCAACTACAATCAAATGTCTGCAAACTGACCGCGGTGGTGAGTTCCTCGCCCTTGACCCGTACCTGCAAACACATGGCATCGTTCATCGCCTAACTTGTGCTCACACACATGAGCAAAATGGACTCGTTGAGCGCAAAATTCGCCATGTAGTTGAGACCACCCTTACTCTTTTAACGCATGCCAGTGTTCCACGCCGATACTTGCACTATGCCACTGAGACCACAGTTTACCTCATTAATAGATTACCCACTGCCATTTTGAAACATTCCACGCCATACTATCGTTTTTACAAGCGCCATCCCGATTACAAATTCCTTAAAACCTTTGGCTGCGCCATTTTTCCTCACATACGTCCCAATAATAAACATAAGTTTGATGTTCGCTCTGTGCCTTGTATATTTTTAGGCTATCCTACTAACAGCGTTGGCTATCGTTGTTTTCATCCCTCTACTAGTCGAATCTTCATTGCTCGACATCACACTAACCAGGCCAGACGTTGCATTTGCAGTCAACTCCGTCAGTCAATTCATGCATGCTCCAACAGATGACAACTAGCAGTTTGTTAAACGCATTTTGCGCTATCTCAAAGCTACTTCCTCCTTGTGTCTTCATATTTGCCCAACAAAAGACGATTAGCTACAAGCCTTCTCTGACGCAGATTGGGCAGGAAATCACGATCGCAAACCATTTGGTGGATATGCGATATATCTTGGTTTGAATCTTATTTACTGGTGTGCTAAGAAACAACGTACAGTTTCGCGCTCCTCAACTGAATCTGAGTATAAAGCGCTTGTTGACACCACCGCGGAATTAATCTGGCTGCGATCGTTGCTTGATGAACTCGGACATCTTGCAATTCAAGCTCCCATACTCTGGTATGACAATATTGGTGCTACTTACCTCACCGCAAATCCGATCTTCCATGCTCGCACAAAGCATGTTGAGGTTGACTTTCATTTCGTCCGCGATGAAGTTGCACCCAACGACTCTGTGTTCGTTATATATCAACCAAGGATCAAATAGCTGATATTATGACTAAATCCCTCACTGGTCGGCAGTTCCAATTTCTTCGAGACAAGCTCCGTCTTCGGCTTCACCCGCGACAAGCTTGAGGGGGGATGTTAACCAGTCATACATCATCCGGTAGAATAGCTCAAATTAGTTCATGCCACACCACGTTCAACCATGTCGTTCATATGTAACTGATTACTCATTGTTTGTAGCCAAGTATTATGTAACAACTGCTCTATATAAAGATGTACATCTGCATTGAATAAAATCATCGAGAAACATATTCTGTCCAGATTTGATAATGTCGACCTTGGAACATTCTATAATGGTTTATCAGTCATAATTGTGATAATGATTTTTCATCAAAAAGGAAATAAATGAGTAAGATATATGTAATATTCATATGTGATTCACTCTCTCCTCACCTTCATCCAAACATAATTAATTGCATTTGGCTTTGGTCCATACCCAACCCTTTTGGAACGAATGAAGTAAGGTTTTTTGGACAACTGTTCTGCCAAATTATCATCAGCCACTAATATCTAGCACTAAATCCCAAATCCATTGTGTGTTACAAAAATAAATGGGCGGAAAAATAAAGATTGTGTTATAATGCTTCATCATCGTAGTTGTTATAACAATCTTGCAGTACTCTTTAATGGTCTATGCACATAATGGCAATAATGATCTTCCCACAATTTTAGTTCACCAAAAAAAAAGAATTAATGATATGCCAATTATGTGGATTATTAATCTAATGAATCTCATGATTTCATATTTTAAATATAATTTTAGAAAAAAAATATCCATAAAGAATTAGTAATTCAATTACTAATAAGAAAAGCTCACGACGAAAGTTGATTCTAATTTCTTGCTAACTTATTTTCTTTGTTAGATAAGAAATTGTATTTATAATGTGAATGATTGTAGTTCAAGCATAAATGCTTTCAACATTCTAGTAAGTGGGACTATCCATGTCGTTATTTCTTAGTTACTTTTATTAGATCTTTTTTAGGGATCATATATTATGTTTGTAAGTACAAACTTTTTTTTTTTAAAATTGAGTTTTTAAGGAAAAAGAATAATGGGAGAGCTAATTTGTTTCACAGTAGGGTGTGGCTTCCCTCCATCTCCCCACACTTGTTGAAAAACAATTGGATGAATTTGTCCTTATTCTACTGACCCTTGATGGTCGAGTACATGTATTCGCTAGAGTCTAGAAAAGACACATGGGTTGTGGTCTTCGAGCCAAATGTCAATTTCAAAGATATATGTAGATTGGGGTGTTGGTGATCTTTTGACGGATGACGATGTGATTACAAACAGTAGAAAATATGAAAAATGCAGGAGCCAAAGATTGGCTCCTCAAGGGAACGGATTACAACTAGGAAATATATGAGTTGGTGGGCATCTGCTTGGATACTTCTTGTGCCTTATGTGGGAGGTCCGAGTAAGACATTGAACATCTATTTTCGCATGTGAGATGGCCAACAAGGTGTGGGTGCCATCTAGGTGTCAATGGCTAGATGTGAGCTTGGCTAATGATTTTTGGACATCCTTCCAACTTGGTTAAACAACAAATAAGATGACATATGAGTTTCATCACAAGTGGACTTTTTTTACTGTTATATTATGGTCAATTGGCTCCAACGGATCTCTTATATATTCAGGGGTGAGAGAAGCTATGTTGATAATGTCCTTGTGTTGTCTAGGATTTGACTGAAATTGTGGGTGGGATTATAGAACGCATATGGAGATTTTGATTGTAAATACATGATCTCTAATGTAAAGCAATTAATATGATATAAAAAATAATAAAATAGACCAGTGGTAGACACTCTTTTTTCTAGAAAAAAAGATAATATAATTAAGAATTATTCAAAAACAAATGAAAAGGGAGATCCATTTATTTGGATGGGATTCGTTTTCTTCCAATTTAGTCTCAAACGAGAATTCACTTTTCATTGTTAAAAAATCTCATTATAACTGTTAGAAAATACGAAGAACAAAAGTAGAAAGATCACAAGAATCACAAAAAAAACACGCACAAATTTTACGTTATTCGGAGATGGATCTCCTACGTTCACGATCGTCGCAGAGAGTTTTTCACTATGTTAATGTTCAAACGAGAATTCACTTTTCATTGTTAAAAAAATCTCATTATAACTGTTAGAAAATACGAAGAACAAAAGTAGAAAGATCACAAGAATCACA
>LTAE01008211.1:0-17706 GCA_001647135.1 Pontederia paniculata | reverse complement strand
GAATTTCAAGATAAAGTTTCAGAATCTAAAATTCATCAATCCTCGTGGGTTCGACACTCTATTCATCTCTTTATTACTTGTGCGACCAGTATACTTGCTGAAGTTTTAGCGTGTGATTTTTCGCATCACCGTGCCGCCACAGCGTACCGCACTGACGCCGCGCTCGTCGTGCATGGTGTTGCCGTGCTCCAGATCGCACCGCTTGGGCTGGGTTTGTTCGGTCGTCGCTCGCGTTGTCGCTGCCGCGCTCCGCCTCCTCATGGGTGTGCGTCGCCCAGTGTGCACGCAGAGCGCTGCCAGGCGCGCACCACGCCTGGCATGATGGGTCAGCGTAGCGCCGCCAGGACCGCACAACGCCTGGCGCGTTCTGTCGCGCGCTCGGTCGCGCACAGCACTCGCCGGCACACGGTTGCCGCCCCCGATCCGGCCATGCGTCTGCCTGACGCGGTCCGTGCCGAATCGACGCGGCCCGTTTTATGACGGTAGGAATCGAGATCGTATCATACGATCTTTAAAGACGAATAAGAGAAAAATTCAATACATGCACATCTAAATACTTTACTTTATGTACTAGGAATCCGCTAGGAAACATATCTCGGGATTTGTCATAATCTTTCCGGGACGCCCTCTCTGATGTTTCTCTTATTGAGATGAAGGATATTTATCTCTTAGGCCGAATAAAATTCATAGGATGAGAGAAAGAAGAAGAGAGAGAATGAACATGGGGAGAGGAGAAGAATCTTCTTACTTAGGGCCGATCACAATTTTCAAAATAAAAATTGTGGCTCAAACCCATAGGGTGTATTTATAATGTAAGAGTCCATGTTTATTGGACAATCACTGAATATTCTATATTTAAATAAATTTCGAATTTTTGAAATAATTAAAATTCTAATTTTTATTTCCTAGTTATGAAGATACATATATCAAATGTTACAAAATGCATGGAAGTGCCAACTTGCCCACGTTTAGGTAGCCGCACATATATGAAAATAATGCTAACAATGATAACCTCATTCTACTAATTAAAAAAATCCGACTCTATCTAGAAGTTGGTACTTAGTCACTGTGCTATCAATCTAGCAGTACGAATCACTATAAGCATTATGTAAAAGCATTTATTTTGCCCATTATTATATGCAACAAGTGCGGCAAGAGGGAGAGAGATTGCCGACTAGGGGAATATTCAAAGCTACATATATAATAAGAGATGGGTGTGTGTTTAGGTCGTCTTAATTAACTAATTAATGATCCAATGTCATATGACTACGGGCAACTAGTCCACCTTCACCAGTTAAAAAGTGTTATTCCATAAAAACATGTGTTCTTGCTTTCAGCGTGATATTAGAATTAAGTTTGCCATTCGAGTTCATAATATTAATTTACGATTCATAAAATTCTCTCTCTCTCTATCTATCTATCTTTCTCTCTCTCTCTATCTATCTATATATAATATTAAGAGGTCATAATTCGATCAATTCGCAGGTCAAATTATATAAACATGAAAAAATGAGAAACATAACTAGAATGCAAATATTAATCCTTGTCATAAGCACAAAATTTTAAATAATTACATTAGATCATAATTGTTAGGATGGAAAGAATACGTAGCGTAGTTAAAATCCTTGATTTTATCAATAAAATTTTAAATATGATGCTCAAGAAGGTATTAGGTTAATGATAATATATGACCGGTCCCTATGAGACAATTTAAGAAGTAAAGTTACTTAATTATTCTAATCGATTGATTGAATGATTATGATTTCTCAACAAAAAATGACTTTTAAAAACACATTTTTTAATAGGAATATTTCGTTGAGGCTTAAATAAAATTATAAAATGTTTTTGATAAAAAAAAGATAACTTTACCCTTTTAAAATTAATTCTACTAGCTTGTGGGGAAAACATAGAGTGTAATCTATTGTTTTTTTCTTCAAGAACATTAAAATTGTATTAAACTTCCAAATAAAACAACACGAATCTATTTGTCCTTATGCTTTTGAGTAAATGAAATCATATCATCTTAGTTAGTGAAAGAGAAACAAAGGTTCATGATTTAACATTTGGAGGTTAAATTCCTGATTTTTGACGCATTGTGTGACGTCATATGGAGGTAGATTGATAGAATACCATTTTAGATTAGCAATAAATGTTTTGTTAAGTTTAAATTGAATGAATGGCCACCGAAATTGGGATTATTAGCAATAATATTTTTTTTCAATCTAAATATAATTCAATTTAGAATTTGTATTATAATGACATTCAATTTAGGTATTCAACTTCAACAAAAAAAATATTTCATACCAAAATATTTGTAAGTGAGAAAAATTTTCGACGTTAATGAATTTATCAAAAAGTATATTCTCTTCAAAGTGGATAAATAAGTGTACTCGGAAAATGTACACGAGTGCTATTAGCCAATCTTGGAATGTTGGTATAAACACTTCTTTCAGTCAAATTGGCAATGTGCTAGGCAATATGTTGTGAGAAAAAAAAAGAAAATAAAAGAAATATTGTGCTTATGTTGTTATTTTTTTATTTCTTTTAATATTTTTTTCCATATAATAAAAAGGTAAGGGTATAACTAATTTTTCATAATTATTAAAATATAAATCGATTTTGGGATGAAACTTAATGAAATGATCTAATTATCAAACTGAAACAAATTTAAAGATTAAATTTATAAATTTAGAATTTGGAATTCGACATGGAGAAAGTTATAGTTGAGTGTTAGAGACCCAAAATCATATAGTAAAAGAAGAATTACATCACAACTTTCAAATTTTTGCTTTATGTCAGTACAAATTTTGGTAATGAGAGATACAATTTGCAAGTTTGATAAGAAACTTTTGTGCATGGCATGTGGTCATGTCATGAACTACAATGAAGTATTGTGATGTTTAAAGAGAGAGGTAGCTAGTGACAAAGCTAACAACTTGGCAGGCAACTGGGAAGCCGGTACTTCATTACACATACCACATGGATGGGCTTGAGATTGATGATGACGAGGAGGAGGAGGTGATATAATTATAATATTCTTACGAGACCACCAGCATGAGCAATTATCACTTTGCCGGGAGAACATTCTTCGTGAAACAAACAAAGCCACGGCGCCATGCTCTTTTTCTTTTCCTTGTTCTTCCCTTTCTTTTTCTTCCTTTCAATGACTGTATATATAACCTTTCAGAATAGATTAAATTATACCTTTGACCAAATTATTGATTTTTTTATGTATTCTAATATTAGAAAAAAGAGTGTATGATGCCGTGGTGCACTACACATGTTGCACGTAGCATGTCCGGCCGCCACACGTTTCTAGTTGAGATGAAGTGAGTAAGTAGCATATTTTTGTTAAAAAAAATTATTCATTATAATTAAATATTTAATTTTGAATAATACTAAATTAGTTGAAATAATAATGATATGATACTTAAGTGTCGTTATCATATGGTCGTCAGCGAATCGCTCTCTGATATTAGGAATAGGGGTGATAATGATAGGAATAGGGGTGATAATGAGTTGGGTCGAGTTTGAGATAAAATTTAATCCGATCTAAAAATAATAATATTGAACCGGGTTGTATCGGGTTAAGATAAAAAAATTGAAACTCAACCCAATCAAATCCGAAATATTTTGGATTATGTTGAATCGGATCATTGGGTTAAACCATTAAATTTTTGGACTTCAATTTTTTTCATATATCTTATGAATAAAAAATATTTTAAAATATAATATCTAAAAAAAAATAATAAAAATAAATGAAATTAGTGATAAGAAATTTGAAATTATTAAAATATAAGTAATTTCAATATTAATTAATAAGTTTTATTATATTAATATTATAATTTTGGATCATTCTGATCGAGTTTTGAATTATCGGGCAATTAAATATTCAACTCGTTATCCGATCTAAAATTAATCGGGTCAGGTCGGATTTGACCCTATTTAAGGTAGTGATCCGACTCAACCCAATCCAAAAGTAATCTCGTCGAATCGGATTAATCGAATCGGATCAAACTGATGCTCACCCTATATTTTTATTACTATGTCAATATTGTGACATGAGGAAATTTCAAGCTTATTACTCCAAAGCCGAAGAATTGAAGATAGAGGTTCAAGGATTAATGAGGGAGCTTCAAGGAATTCAAGTTAGACACGTTTTAACAATTGAATCAATAAATGATTGACTAATTAATCAGTTAGGTGGCAGTTGGTGCATCAACTTTTCGATTAGTAGTTATATCACCATAAAGTTTGTTTTCACTTTTTTTAATAATATCATGTTTACTTCTATATTGCAGCGTGTGACGAGTACTATACTAATTATCTTGGTGGTAATTTCCGATGCCATATTTGCCAAAGAGAAAAGATACTAGAAAATATTGATATTCTTTATACTAAAATATCTTCAAGTAACTTACAAACTAATTTCTCGCATATGTGATTATGGAAAGAGAAAAATAATCGAAACAAAGTGTTAAGAGTATAATTATAAATTCTATTGACTACAGTTTTTAGGATTGTTAATAATACGTGATATTAAAGTTAAAGGTTCTAAATTCAAATTTTGATATTGTTCATATTAAAATTTAATTTTCTTTCTTAATTGTTCATATAATTGAAGAGAGAAGAGGGAGAGATAAGAGTGATTCCGTTCGATGGTGAGGGCTCCCGAGTCACGTTCATATCGTTTTATAAGGTCGTATACCCGTGCTCGTCCGCCCTCATCAATCCGGCTGTTTCGTCCGTTAATGTCGCTGGTTGCCTATTCTGCATCGTCGCCTGCCAGACTGTATCCGTGCAACATTCAGTAACACCAACGTGCATAATCTTCACGTGCTTGTGGATTAGCAACGCGCTATCATCGGCGCTCAAATGCATTTGTCTCAACAATTGGCGCACGATGCAAATGTGAAGGCGCACATCACGGTCCGTGATTTTGCCTATACGGGCTGACCATTTTGGTCATTACAACAATCTCTTACTTGACCAATGAGGTTACTTTATTAGCACTCCCATTATCCGTGAGTAGCCTAATTGAAGATCATGTCTCAAAGTTTCATTATGAATCAAACACTCCTGAGTCCCATCAAGCTCACATGCTTGATAAAAGTGCTAGTTGCAATTCTCTTTGTGAGAGAATCAACTAACATATCGTAGGCACGTAGGTCACTGTCACTTCCTTTTTATCCACTATATCCTGAATATAGTGATACTCAATCTCAATGTGCTTTTCTTTTGAACTGTTGACTCCACTGTGTATCAAGCTTATCACGGCTTAATTATCACAATACATGGGTAATGGTCCTCTGACTAGATTGAGCCCTAGTTTCAGAAGGAAATGCCTGAGCCATACCCCATGGGTGACTGTTGTACTACAAGCAACATACTCTGCCTCTTGTATGTGTCTAGCCACACATCCCTGTTTCTTGTTATCCCAAGAAATGACTGCACCACCCAGAAGGAACAAGTGACCTGATGTAGACTTGGATCGTCTATATCACCACCAAAGTCTGCATTTGAATATCCTACTGCCTCGAGGGTATCAGCCTGATATGTCAATCTCAAGTGTATTATGCCCTTCAAATATCAAGGTATCCTCTTAATGACCTCCCAATGGGTCTTCTCGGAATTACTTTGAAATCTGCTAATTAAGCTTACCGCGTAAGTCAAATCGGGCCTCGTAAAGAGCATCGCATGCATCAGACTACCTACCGCTTCTGCATAGGACTCGCTTAAAGGCTCTTGCCCTGCATTGGGACATTAACTTTTGCTCAGTCTTTTCCCAATCACAAGTAGTGTTGGTGCGGGACTATTATTCTACATTTCGAACCTCCTCTTACCTTATTAATGTACTATTCCTGACTTAAACTCAAGCTCCTTGAGTTTCTGTGACGATTGATTTGAATGCCCAGCACATAAGAGGCATCTCACATGTCTGTCATTTCAAATCGCATGCTCAATCTTTTCTTAATCTCATTGAGAATCTCTACATCATTTCCGACAAGCAGTATGTCATCTACATATAATGACAATATCACAAAACTGCTCACACTCCTGTGGCGTCCAGATCATCTGCACCACCGGATCGCACCGGAATCGCCTAAGTTGACGCGTCCTGGTATTCGGCACCGCACCGCTACCGCCAACGTTTGCGAACGATCCGCGAATTCGGGACCAAATTGACGACTTGTACATGTCCACAATCGACCGGTGAACTCTTCACTGCACTCGCCCATAGGAATCAGAGCCTTCTTGACCGCTGACGAGTCTCCCCTATTTTCGCCCACGGTGAACGGTACACGCGTCTTCAACGAAGAAGATGAACAGTGTTTTCCCTACGTTTTTTATCCTATCCATCGATTAATTCTCCTTATTTGATCATTTTTATCGATTTATTGTTTAATCTAAACCATTAGATCTTAATAGATAGATTGAATTTGTACCGTAGGATCTATTCATTTTGATTTGATCCAAGTCATAGGATTTATTCTTTATATGCATGAATAATGTTATTTAGCTATGATACCAATTGAAGAGAGAAGAGGGAGAGATAGGAGTGATTTCGTTCGATGGTGAGAGCTCCCGAGTCACATCCATGTCATTTTATAAGGTCGTATACCCATGCTCGTTCGCCCTTGTCAATCCGGTCATTTCGTCCGTTAATGTCGTCGGTTGCCTATTCTGCATCGTCGCCTACCAGATTGTATCCACGCAACGTTCAGTCAACGTGCATAATCTCCACGTGCTTGTGGACTCGCAACGCGCTATCATCGACACTCATCTACATTTGTCTCAACAACTGGCGCACGATGCAGATACGAAGGCGCACATCATGGTCCGTGATTTTGCCCATACGGGCGTGACCACTTTGGTCATTACAACAATAATGAGATTTCGATTGAATAAAGTTGTTGACGGCTCATACCTAAAAAAATGTTACGCAAAGAAAGAATAAAAAAAGAAGATAAAACTTAGCTTAATATGACACATAAAAAAACTAGAGAAATATTCAAACAAAATTGGGGCAATATCTTCTTACAAAATACTATTTGAATATTAAAATCAGCAAAGGTATTTATGCCAAACAAAATAACAAAAAAATATTCTCACCACAAATCATACATCTTAAGTTACAATAAAGAATAATTTATTTCTGCAGTGCTAACTACTGCTTAATATTCCGTTAATCAGTGAATTTCAAGTCCAAACAAGTATTCGAATTCTTGGTCTAGATTGAAGTTTAATAGTCTTAAATGAAAAGGCTAGCTTTCGTAGAACCAGGAGTAAAACCACTCAAGCCAGGCCCCAATCATTGGAGCCTCTTAATTAGTGTATAATAATATTTATTATTTAATATTAATAATACTATGCCACTAACAGTCAAGTGAGCTTATTATTTTGTAAATTAATATTAATCCTATATTTATCATTAATTTTAAACTAAATTCTAATTAATTCAAAACAACTAAATATATTTTGGCCCGATTCTTTTCACATTTGATTCCTTTTTTTCTTTTTAACAATATTTCAACAAATCTTGCTCAGAATTAATATAACTCTTTCAGCTCATAAATATAGTTGACCACACTAAATTGATTTAGTATTTTATTCTAAAGATATATATCATATATTATGGTATAAAAAAATATTTTTTAATATCTCTAACATATTCTCGTCGTCCACAATTTATTACCAAAAAATATTTTCTCATCAATATAATTCCGCTTTTGACCTCTGAATCAATTGAAACTGCCTCCATTTATAGAACTTGATAATTTCTGTATAATTAAGATGACGATGAGAACAATGTTTAATGAGCAAACTCAAAGTATAATTAATCAACAAGCATTTGTGGCTACGTGTGGCACTGTACCAGTGCAGCATCTTGTTCGTCTCCTTTGCCCTGTATGATATGTATGTATCAGACAAGCTACGTATCCATCTCCATCATAGGCTTCGTGTGGGGGAGGGACGAAGGAGGAGGAGGACGAGGAGCAGGAACAACTTAATGGTGTCTGCAAAAGACAACGATGGGGTGTGGCAGCCAAGGGACACACTTCATCATTCCCACGCCCCCCTTCTCCTCCACATCCCTGTCACCCTTTCCACGGCGCCCGCGCGCGCACGCGTGAGGCCACCACCATGGCCCCAACACCTCTCTCTCTCTCTCTCTCTCTCTCTCTCATACACACGGACGCACGCTCGGAGTCCTCTCTATGAGCCTCGCGTCCAACGCACCACCATCGCCGGGGCTTGATTCCATAGTGCCTTGTCCCACAGATCCCCAGTTACTGGGGACAGAGCTGCACTCCCCATGGGGCTCTGCAATTATTGCTGGTGTCGCCCCTCCCGAATCGATCCCACGAACACTTCCCACACATCATGATCCAATGCCCTGCATGTCTTTATCGCCGTGCCTCTTATTTCCACGTTCGAGTGCTACGCAACACCACTGGAAAGAAGAAAAAGAAAAGATGCAGCTTCTTTTTTTTAGTCCAAAAGATTGCTTGATTAATTAATTCCATATGATTTAACTGCTCTCTCTCTCTCTCTCTCTCTCTCTACTAAATCCTTCCACTAGATCCCAAATCTAATCCTCTTTGTCAAACATTTGACCACATGTTTAAGTACAGTTCTACAGTACGAGCTGCAGATATAAATTTTGTCCTTAATCATGAAACAAAAGCTAATATATAAGATTTGTACAAGACACCTGCTCTGAGTTAACTGCAGTCGACGACACCGCCACTTGATCTCGTTGTCGTTCTATATATGTGCCATCAGTGTGCTTCCAGATGGATGTGCATATGGCATCTATCAGCTAATAAACACTGTCTGCATGCATGCTGAATAAAAGACAAACCTGCCGAACTCTGCCAAATAGATCCACTCATCTCCTCCACATATATTTAATTGATGTGCTTCTGTGCTGCTGGTACGATTCTTGCTAGTAGTCTTCATTAGGAGCGGAGAAGAACCTTAAACTATGTTAGAGGCGTTAAAGTACCTGATCGGCGTGGCCGGACCGAGCGGCTACGGATCTAAGTCGACCGCCGAGGAGGTCACCGAATCGTGCCGCGACCTGAGCGCCGTCACTGCCATAATAACTGGTGAGGGATCGAATTATATAATTAATCCCCCTTCATGAACTGTCAATTATGGTGTTCTAAAGCTTGAAACGTTGCTCGGTTCGATCAGGTGCGACGTCGGGGATCGGCGCGGAAACGGCGAGGGTGCTGGCGAAGCGGGGGGCGAGGTTGGTGCTGCCGGCTCGGAGCTTGAAGACTGCCGAGGAGATGAGGGCTCGGATCATGGCGGAGTTCCCCTACGCGGATGTCATAGTGCTTCCTCTTGATCTGAGCTCGCTCTCCTCCGTTAAGAGCTTTGCCTCTCGCTTCCTATCCCTCCAACTTCCTCTTAACCTGCTCATGTACGTACAAATCAGAGAATTCAGCTTTATCTCATTTAATTCAGTAAGAAGATGCAATAAAGTTTACTTTTTGATGCAATTTTGTTGCTCAACTGATAGAAACAACGCCGGGAAGTTCTCACTCGAGCATGGAATCTCGGAGGATGGATTCGAGATGACCTTTGCCACCAACTATTTGGGTACGTAGAGTTATCAGTAGCTTTTCTACAAGTGTTCTTCAAAATCTTACTACTACTTGCTTCCATGTCTTTCACTCAATCAGGTCATTTCCTATTGACAAAGCTGCTCCTGAACAAGATGGTAGAAACTGCAGCAACAACCGGAACACAAGGCCGCATCGTGAACGTGTCATCGGTGATCCACGGCTGGTTCTCCAACGATGGCATCCGATACTTCGATCTACTCGCAGCCAAGAAGATGTAATTATAACTAGTACAATCAAACAAACACTTGTATTTTTCCTATGTATATATTAATCTGATCTTGCTGAAGCACCGATACATATATAATTTACAGTGCATACGACCCGACACGAGCCTACGCGCTCTCCAAGCTCGCAAATGTTCTGCACACAAGAGAGCTGGCGAGGAGGCTAAAGGTCAGTCTCATCGGCTGATTGATCGATACTATCGCCCTGTCCGATATCGATCCGGTGGTCGATTTGTGTCTAATACTGTCTGTTATTTTACTGCAGGCGATGGGTGCCAACGTGACCGCGAACTGTGTTCATCCGGGCATCGTTAGGACCAGACTTACCCGAGATGGTTACCGCTTACTTGCAGGTAAAATAGTTATATCCACATATATGAATCAAGTTGCAGAGTAATTAACATACATCTCCCTTGGTTTCATAATACTTACGTAACACTGTACACAGATGTGGTTTTCTTCCTTGCATCAAAGCTCCTCAAGACTATTCCTCAGGTAAAAAGAATGATATCTAATTTTTGTGATGTAATTAAGTCTTGAGTCGATGTAAAGTTAATGGCCTCTCTTTTCTGAAATAGTAATTTTTTGGGTACGTGATGTAATATAAGCTTTTGGTTACACTGCAGGCTGCAGCTACGACGTGCTACCTTGCGGCTCATCCGGCGGTGGCAGCCGTGACGGGGAAGTACTTCGCAGATTGTAATGAAGCTTCTCCATCCAAGTCGGCGACCGACGACCAAGAGGCCTTCCGGCTGTGGCGCATGTCAGAAGCCGTGACCAAAGGTTTGGAGCTGGAAGATGATGCTGGGTTCAGGCACCTGAAAGATGAACTAGTCGATTCAACACATCAAGATATCTACAGCAAGCATCCAAGTTATAGGCCTTTGGCAAGCTTGTGACTTCTTCTTGTGTACTTTACATGTACATGGACCTAAAATAGGATGAAATCTGTTTAGCCTTTTCTGAAGTTAAAAATGCATATATTAACTGTAAAGTAAGTAATTAGCAAAACATTCTAGCAGTTCAGAAGTAATCATAAATTTTCACCATCCAGTGAGTTGTTCATGTAACCTTGGAGAATTGCAGAAGCATGAACAGTGTATAAAATATGATTTCTAGACATACCAAGACAAACTTTCGGATCCATGGAAATATGTTTGTTACTGGATATCAAGCATACATTTTTATCCATAAGTTTTAACAGAAACTAGCTATCAGTTGCAGTAAACCATGGAGATGAGTTCAGGATTCCTCATAGTAGATGGGAGAAAAGTGATAAACTTCAAAGGAATTATTTACTACAGTTCCCTCGAAAGCGTAGTCACAAAGCCATCAAATGGGCCGCTACATCCATAAACTTCAAATATATTGCAAATCAGATGTACTGGTGGAAGAAAGAAAAGTCATCCCTTTTACTTTTCTCAGAGCTGCAAATTCTGCAATCAGGGTGATGCATAACTGTGCAAGGGCTTAAAATCTAATCACAGGAGCAGAAACCATCTTGGATCTCCATAATTGGCTCCTCAATTCAGCAAACCTTGCAACAGTTTATCAGTGTTTCTTGCATCTGCTTTTGGGGACTAATTGCACAGCTTCAGGAAATGAGTTCAAATAGAAGCGGATAGCTGGTCTTCTCGGAGAGCTGACATCAACAATTGGCGACATGATCAACAGCATGATGATTGGTAGCTGAAAACACACATTGAAACAAATCATATATCTTGATCATGCAAAATAGAAAGAATTGAGAAGCCGCACTTTAATAAAGTGGGAGAGCAACTTGAGAAGGTTGCTGAAGGCACTGAGTTGTCGCACTTTCTTGTTCATTGAAGTAACCGCATGACCTTGACGACCCATGGAGTGATTCAGTGGTTTGATGTTCTACTACAAAAATAAGGGTTTCTTTTTGGTTGAGAAACATGTAATTATTTGTGGAGTAAAATTTATTCCTTTATATTTGCCCAAAAAAACCTATTGGATTGGCCAATGTCACCTTATGTTGTTTGGGTGATGATATTGTTTATCCCACCAAATTTTGTTTCGAAAAAAAAAACTCCTTCAATCAAAGACAAACTGTAGTTTTGTGTCCCTATCAAATTTCAAGCAGTACAGAATAATATATTTGATCTGAAAGTAGTAATTTTGCAATTGCTGAGAATAATAATTATCTTTGAGGACTGATTTTTTTTTCTCAACCAAATACCACTAAATGGAATAAATGACAGAAATAATCATTTTGTAAGCACCAATTAAGAATAGACAAATTATCCATTTCATTAGTCACTCTTAATTAGGAATAGGAAAATTCGGAAAATTTTATCCTGCAACTGCAGGAACAAGGACTGGAGAGAAACATGGTTGGAGGCAGGGATTATCTCCCCGCTTATTAAATAAATATTTGATATATTATTTAATGATTTAACAAATAACTAAGAGAATATTAATATATTTCAAAAAAAATATTTTTTATAAACTAAAATTATTAAATGAATAATTAAAAAAATTAGTATTATCTTATTTAGGTATTCCCAACACAAGAGTTGGGAGAGCATTCTGTGTAAAATAGAAGAAAAAGGTTCATGTTAAGAGAGAACTGAGAATGATCTATTAGCCTTCTGCAATGGAGCTCTCTAACAAATACAGAAATATTCTCATGGTTCCTACCAAATGGTCTTTTCTATGAACATGCCTTAAGTATCAGAAACATTTCTCCTATAATCTTCCATATTATGGTGAAGCTTGATATATGCGATGAATTCTTTATCACATACAATACGGAGGAAACAAAATGCACAAGGAAAAGCTGTAGGTGCTTCTGTAATTTCTATAGTAGCACTTACAAAGCTGTTCTTGGTCCACAAAAGAATGTTGAGTACAACTGCAGAAGTTATCTAACTGAAAGGACGAAACTTTCTTACTCCATTTGCCACGGAGAACAAAATTTACATTTCAGTTGTAAGCTCTGATGTTTTCCAAAAAATAAAATCAAATCAAATCCTTTCACAATGCCCAAATCAATGGAATCTCTCAATATCTAAACAAAATGTTCAGTGGGATATTCCTGCTCGTATCCATTGTAATCATAGTATAATCTCTCTCCTTTTGTTATATCTCTGATTGCAATAAGCAGAACTCTGCATTCACCAGCCACATTAAACCTGACGCATTTTAGATTTTGCTTCTTCCTCCCTTCCCTGTTTCAGAAAAAAAAGGAACAAATTTTACTAAGATAAACAGATAATAACTATATGAAAGAGAAGAATGATCAATTATGATGGTGATGATTGATGAACTCCTCACCTTGTGTGGTTGTTGATCCCATTGATGAACCGAGCAATATTACTTCGTCTGTCAGGACATATAACAAGACTCCTTGATGGGTTCTTTGCTGACAAGAGTGTCATCATACTGTCACCATCATCATGCTCTCTGTTTCTCAGGTAATCGACATCGCCGACGTATTCAGTAACAATAGTTAGGTCCCTAATGAATCTATCCGCCTCCACTGTGAACCTACTCATATGCAAAATACACATTCAGGGAAAAAATGCACGCCACAGAAAAGAAATGTTCAGAGCTTTCATGTCGTCTGAAGCTTATGAATAAGAACTCACCCTTCTGTTTGATCATATACAACCATCAGAGGAGGCCAGTCACCCCTCTCCATCATCCTCTTGCAAAGGTTCAAGGTTCCAGTGTCCTCCTTAGATAATACCTGAAATTACCAATGTAAGATTGCAGCGTAGATTAAGAAGGAAACATATCGCATTTGTGCTGGAGAAAGAATGTCCAAATGTATTGAAGAATTCAATACCTGCATTCCTTCTCGTTCCAGGGCAGCACAGTTGGCGGATCTCGGCGCCATATGAGGACGATAAGTGAGCTCGTTGCTGAACTCAGCGCCGGTGGCCGTCAACGCAGTGGCAAGCGACGCCATCTGCTGGAGCCTCCTCTCAGGGTCATCGCTGGGATTGAAAGGAAGGAGCTTTCTTTTCCTTTTGGACATTACAGAACTTCCAGTCTTTTTCTTCCTCTTCCGGCACTCGAGCTTCTCGGATTCTGGCGACCGCTGAATGCGGAAGAAATCGACTATCTTCGTCTGGATTAGAGGAAATTCTGCAATCGAAGGAGGGCAAATTTGGTGAAAGGAAAGACGAAGCAGCGGCAAAAAAGTGGGGGCTGATCAGGGACTTACGCTTCGGTTTCTTGCTGGCGGAGCAGGAGGGGCAGAACCAGTGGCCTTTGGGCACGGAGACGAGGATGGGGCGGAGGCAGAAGAGGTGGAAACCCCGGTCGCACTTGTCGCAGAGGAGGAGCTGGTCGTCGGCGTCGCCGGAGTCGCATTCCTCGCACCGGACGTCGTCCATCCGATCTCCTTGATCTGGCGGAGAAGTGCGATTGGCTCGAGTCCGCTTCCTGAACGGCGTGTTGGGAGCCATGGCGCTATGCCTCGGAGAGAGAGAGAGAGAGAGAGAGAGAGAGTACTGTAGTGCGGCGCTTGGTGGGCTTTAAAAATGGCGGAAGGAGGCGGACATGGTTCGCGCGTAAATTTTGGAGGGAAAGCGCTGTGGCGCGAAACGACTTTCCCATTAGTTTTTGCTCTAAAAAGGAAGGTGCGACATGTCTGGACCAGTCACCGCAACAAACGAAGGCCTGCCGTAGTTTTTTTTTCATTGATTAACATTTGATTAATTTAATTTAAAATATAAAATATTATAAATTATCTTTTTTCTTTTAAGATGAAGTATAAAAAAATGCAATTAATCAACGAAATAAAATAATAAGAAATTCATATTCACTTAACTAAGTCTTGATATAAAGAATTTTATTAGCGTGAGACAAATTAGCGAGTTCGGCTCAACAGTTTAGCTAATTTGATATTCATCTTGAGTCACTAACTATAATAAAAGAACTTCTACTAAAATTTTTGTGCAGGTGAGAAATTGAAGTGGGGACCTGCTTAAATAGTGAAATAGTCAAGAATTATACTTTATGTTAAGTGCCCCCTTAGACGAATATGTAGATTTTGTTAGAACAAAATCAAACACCTCTTCAGGAGAAGTCTCAGGTTAAACGATTAGTTAGGAACATAGAACATGATGACAATAAAATATAGTTTAAATAATAATAACAATGATAATATAAGCTATCTCAATGGTTTTTTAAAATAGTATAAATAATGATATTAATATATGATTAACCCTTATACGAAGTTATTAGTTTTAAACCAAATGAAAAAAAAATATTATTTTTAGATTAATACTAATAATGTCTTCTAGTTAATATAATGTACTATTTTACTATGATAATACATTCTTACTTTAAAAAACATTTTATTAGAAAGAACAATGCTAATAATGTACTTTATTTATTATATAGAGTTAAGTGTAAGTGCACTATTCTCATTATGTTATGCTATTCATATAAAATAAAATTTAATTTATTATGTAGTATAAATATTGTAACGCCTATAAAAAATTGACATTCTCCATGTGGCAAAGTCCACTCTATGAGACGTTACCAAATATAATACTATGGATTGGGCTATTGATAAATTGATCAACTAATATTGTTGAATTTAGGACCCCGAGATTATTTTGATAATCATAAATTTGTGATGAAGCTTAATTTGTGCTAATGAACTTTTTGAATTGATCTGACCTATGCACAGAGAAGACGTAAAAAAAATTCTAAGTATGGAATGATCGTCCAAAAGATGTGAAATAGTCGACCTATGTGAGAAACAAAGACAGAAGAAAAAGAGCCAAGTACTGAGCGGTCGACCGAGGATGATTGATGGACGACCGAAGACGAGGTTGAATAAGAAAGGTCGCCCGTTGAAGATAGTGGGCGACCGAAGATTTGAAGTCACAGTACTGAGGTTGAAGAACGGGCGCTCCAAGGGGAAGAGGACGCCCAATGAAGAAGATAAGTCGTGATAATTGTGGCTAAGAAAGGGAAAGGTCATCCGAAGTTGAACAGTGGACGACCGAAGAACTCTAGATGAAGAGAAAGGTCGTCCGAGAGTTTTAGAGTTAAAACAGTGGACGTCCAGAAGAACATCAATGTTGGAGAAAGGACGTCCGAGGGCTCATGAGTTAAAGCTATGGACGACCAAAGAAAAGCTGAGAAAAAGAAAGATCGTCCGAAAGTGAAGGGCGGATGACCGAGAGATTTCAGACGAAGAGAAAGATCGTCCGAGAGCTTTGGAGGTAAAGCAATGGACGACCGGAAGAGTATATGAGCTAATGTGTAGATATAAGCGGACATCCGAAGGATCAGCGAACGATCGATGAAATACACATGGAGACAACGGTCGTCCGAGAGCTGGTGAGGCAAAGCAGCGGTCGACCAGTATATCTGATAGAAGAATGAAAGATCGTCCAAAGAATTTGAGTGCTGTCAGAGGACGTCCAAAGAATGTCAGAAGAATGAAGCGGACGTCCGAGGAACTCAGTGAAGAATGAGCGGACAACTGAAGTACGTCAACTGAAGAAAAAGGACGTTCGAGAAATTCAGAGAGAATCAGCGGATGACAGAGAAGAGTTGAATATCTAAGTACAAGTCAAGATCGGGCAACCGAAGGATTAGCGGATGACCGAAGTAGCTTGACATAGAATTTCAACTGAAGCAAAGGGCGTCCGAGGGATTAGTGTGCAATCAACGGAGGACCAGAGAAGAGTTGAAGAATTAAGCACAAGTCAATATCGGGCGATCAAAGGATTGGCGGATGACCGAAGGATCTTGACGAAGGAACAAAGGCTAAAGCTCTGAACTGAAGACGTCCAAAGGTGAACGGTGGACGACCGAAGCACCCGATGGTCATTCAATTGATGACTTCACCAGAGCAGCGGTCGACCAAAATAAAGGAAGCGAACGACCGAGGGGTAGGTGAAGGGTACTGTACTTGTATTAACGGTTAATTTTCTGAGAGAGAGAGATTAGGTCGTTAGTGCAGAGTATAAATTGTAATCCCAAGAGTCTTGGGAAGTAACTTTGGCAAATTGATTAGAGAACTTGAGAGCCTGAGTGAGAAGTCTTAGTTCCTCCTTCTAAAATTTCGAGTGTCGAATCCAAAAGGTGTGTATTCAAGAGTGAACTATTGTAAGAGGTTGTCTCCTTGTCCTCGAGAGAAAGAAAGAAGAAGAAGAAGGTGTAAGGGAGTCTTTGCCCTAAAAGAAGGAATTTAATGATCTCCGGAGGTCTCAAGCTCGATAAGACCAAAGCGAGGACGTAGGCTAGGAGCTCGCCAATAAACCTTTGTTTGTTCATTTCTTTTTTTCATTTGCATTTGCATTTGTGTGCTTCCGCTAAGATAACTAATATAGATAGCTGAAAATTTTAATACACCAATTCACCCCCCACTGTAGGATCTAGATGGCACCAAGAGAGAGAGAGAGAGAGAGGGTGGGGGGGGGGTGAATTGGTGTATTAAAACTTTTTCTGCTTTTACTCAATTAGGTTAGTTATATCAGTGGAAGCATACAAATGCAAATATAAACAAGTAGAAGAAGAAGAGAACAGAAAAACAAACAAGCAAACACAGAGGTTTGCTGACGAGGTTTGGTTGAACTGCTAGCCTACGTCCCCGCTCTGATCTTCTCGAACTCGAGACCTCCGGAGATCACTGAACTCCTTCTTCAAGGGCGAAGACTCCATGACAACTTCTCCTTTCTTTTCTAAAGGACAATGAGACAACCTCTTACAATTCGCTCACGAACTCTCACTCTCTTCTATCCTAGATTCTTCACTCGAATCACAGAAGGGGAACAAAGTCTTTCTTTCGCTCAAGCTCTCACTAGCTAATTTGTCAAAGTTACTTCTCAAGACTCTTGGGATTACAA
>LTAE01008210.1:0-13487 GCA_001647135.1 Pontederia paniculata | reverse complement strand
GACGACCTCTCCTTCCTCAGCCAAAACACCTCTTCGGCTAAGTCTCCTCACTGGGCGTCCACTTCTCCTTGGACCGCCCATTCTCCAACCTTTGTACCGTTGGTGTAAAGCCTTCGGTCGCCCACTATTCTTCATCGGGCGACCTCTCTTGTTCAACCTTGTCTTCGGTCGTCCTCTCAATACCTTTGGTCGACCGCTCAGTCTTTGACTCCATTTATTTGATCTTTGCTCTTCACATTGGTCGACCACTTCACCTCCTTTGGGTGACCGCTGCACACATAGGATTTTTCTGTTATGTCTTCTATGTGCATAGGTCGTTTGTTCATCAACTTCGGTCGACCTATCATTCTCTGAATATGAAAATCCTGTCTTTCAAAACACAATCCAAAAAGTTCATTAGTCCAAACTAAGTTCCCTCACAAATTTGTGATCACCAAAATAATCTCAGGATCCTAGATTAAACAATGGTCAACTCATAATCATGAGTGCATGCAATAACGAATTTCATGGGTCATGAAACCCAACTTCACGGTCATGAAAACGAGGCCGATTCAACTGTGATGTGTTTAAGTTATGATAGGATCAGCTGTATCACGGATTGTGAAATCAATTTCACGATCATGAACGTAGAGAAGATAAAGAACCTATGATTTTGTCACATTCATGATTATTCTATCACGAGCCGTGACATGATGATGAAAAGAACATGCGTTCGATCACGGTCACGACAATTTTGTCATGAGTCATGACACATTGAAGAATATGAAGACGCTTCGATCACAACCATAATTATCAGATCATGATCCATGACATCAGATGTTGTTGAAGGAATTGTTCGATCACGACCATGATAATTTTGTCAAGGTCCGTGATGAATCTCGTGAAAAAATTAATAATTCATTTAACACCGATTTTATCCAATTTAAGCCATATCTTCTCCAAAATGAAGTTTATCTTTCAAGGACTCTTAAAACCTTTAAATATACTTAGAAGATTTCATTTGAAGACATCTAGGAGGAAGATCCACAATCCAAAGCTAGAAGTTAGAGATTTTGAGGAGAATTTGTGAATAAATTTTCAGCTTAACGAGCCTGGAGCCAAGACTAACGTCAAGAAAAGGAGAAGAATTTTTGAGCAAATATTTGGAAGAAGATGAACGTCAAGTAAACTAAAGTCAAGTTGTTCTTGATCCCTTCCCAAGTATTGTAATTTTCTTTCTCAATTTTTAAAGGGTGAACTCCGTTTGTAATTAATTTTAGTCTATTTGTTTGGATGATTATTATTATACGGAAAACCTTTGAACCCTTATTGAATTAATTTTAGTTCTTTAATTTTTTGTGTGCATATGAATGCTATGTTTAATGCTCTTTTATGCATCTTTGAGAGTTTGAATCCTCACTAGCATCCTAGAGAGGAATAGAGAGATCTTGTTTCTCCTTGATAATTGAAAGTGATTTTTGAAGATTCATAGTCGAAGGCTTGCATATCATACCTAGGTAGCATCTTGGCGAGAAATACCTTAGGTGTGAGATATGTGAGATTGACATTCTAAATAAGAATGATCCACAACTTAGGAAATACATCTTAACGTATCTCAAAATCCTATTAGATTAGATTGACATCTTGGATAAGAACAGTCAAATCTTTTAGATTTATAATATTGGGTGTATGTTGGAGAGGACATCAAATTTTGGTCCTAATCCTCATGAGAGTTGAGTTAAACTAAACATTTTAAATTTGGGTTAAACTGATTTTATCCCTATTCATTTTATATCATCCTCATCCGAGGACTCTTGCCATCAAACTCTTTCTTTTTTCCTTTTGTTTTCTTAATTTTCTGTTAAAAAATATTTTTCATCACAACCCTGTTATCTCATATTAGTTGGTGGGAGAAGATAGATCGAGTTAATATTAGTCTCTCGTGGGATCAATACTCAACTCATCATTGAACTATTACTTGATACGACTAGTGCACTTGCTAGCGATATCTTTTGCATAATTAGCACACTTCAAGTAGACAAACCCTTCATTTGTTTGATCATACCAGAGTCGACTAATCATTTATACTTCAATCTTTATTGAATGTTTACTATATTTATTGAAAAAGATGACATAAAATTAGTTTGATGGTGAATCTCATACTCCAGAATTGTACCATCTTTAATAGTTTTCCCTTTATGTCCATTTAATCTTTAGCTTCTATTTATTTATGTATCATTACACTAAAAGACTCCGAAAATATTTACTTAATTTCTTCTTAGATTTGAACATGCATTACCAGTAGCAAATATTCTTGTTTCTAATTGATTTGATTTTCTTTAAGTAGTTTAGTATCAACGTCATATTTATTTTCTATATGGATTTGACCCTACAACGAAGATTGTATACTTGTTGTTATTTAGGATAATTTCTTTTGAAAATTTTGTTGCGAGTATTTATTCACTTAGACTTAGTTTTCCTATTTCAGTTATATGAAAGTGAAACTAGGCACTTCATCTGAATTTGATCATTGTGACTTTCAAACTACTATTTGCTTAATATTTTGGATATGAAATTCACAACACAAAAACTCTTTCATCATTAAGTTTTTGGTGTTGTTGTCGGAGAAATAAATTTAGTGCATTAGAAACTCTATTTGATTTAGACTAAACCTACATTCTAATTGTTTATACTCGTGACTTCGTTTTTAATAAGTTCCATTTTTTATGCTAACTATCTTATTTTTTTATTTTATATTAGGTTTATTCTTCTATTTTTTTCTTTTTCCTAGTTTCTATCATGTTTCATAACTATCATTGATTTTATTGCATTTGACTTGACTGGATCTTGCATGCCAAGTTTTAGTAGTGTAGAAGACTTCATGGATTATATTCTTAGATAGAGAAAAAAATGAAGAGAATAAGATTTATAGGCTAAGAAGAAAAAAATAGAAGAATTCAATTAGCACTTGAAAATGTTGAAACTAAGATGCACATGAGCTACCAAAATTGTTCATATTCTTTAAAATTCTTATCAAGCAAGTGTAATGTTAAATTATGGAGTTTACAATAAGCTATTTTCTATGATTGAAAACTTTGTGGGAAATTCCATTCAGAAGTTTTAAATGTTGTCATCACAAGCTTATTAAAATCAAGTGTATATTTATGTCCAAGGGCTATTTCCTATATGTCTTACATGGCCAGAGAAATCATCAATATGTATCCTACGACCAAAATTTAAGTTGGCCGAATTATGAACAAAAAAATTCCACTCAAAGCTATGAGTCATAAAGTCAACCATAATACCATCAAAATCAAAGTAAATGAACCAATTTTTAATATCCAACTATGGTTTCTCCATCAATTAGCAAGCACCCGTAATTTTGAAATTTTGATGGAAACGCTCATGAGGCAACAATATTCACTGTTAACCCAAAAAGAAACAAAATGAAGCAATACAATAGCATTGTGAATCATGGAGTAGCGATATATCAAAGTAGATGATCTTCAAATTGAATGTAAAGTCCTTAGATACTCAAAATTTTCTACAATCTATCCAATAAATTTTGCAAGGTCCCTATAAGCTTTACAAGCACAACTTAATCCCAACCTGAAATAGGAATTTCATAAGTCACAATGAGAAGTGAGAAAGAAATGAGTGAATGGAATGAACTAATCTAGGAGGAGAAAAATGAGGAACCACATATAATTGGATATGAAGTTAGCAATATAAAAGAAATTCCAATAAACGGAAACTCTAAAAATTCCCACCAATAACTCATCCATCACATGACTCATCAAGTTGCTCTTCGAGCTTGACTCAACACTGAGAACATTTTTGTGTTTAAATTTGGGGGAGCCTAATGATACAAATTTAAATCTAACTAAAAACAAGTACCATGAATTTTAAGCATATTATGCTTGACTAAACTTTTGTATTTATTACCTAGTATGTTTAGTTTTCACATCTAAAGCAGTTTAATGTTCACACACTCTGCACTATGACTAACATCAACCTTAGATTGTGATCTTACTTTTTTCTCGTACTATCTTGCTTGTACTCAATCTTAAATTAGAAAGTATTATGAACACGAGATCAGAATTCACACCCTTACATGCCTATTAATTTTCTAGGCATATTAGATTTCTTCAAGAAGGATCAAATCTTAAGGCAACCAACTTGATATTTTTCTCAACTATTTCTTAGATCTTGGAATTTGAAAAACCTCCTAATTATTTGAGCTATTGTTTGACCCACAAACATAGATAGAAGTACGTAAATGTTGATGTTTAAAAAATCTTGCCCTTTTTGCATTTATCATTATGTTTTTGCCTCAACGGATTTTTTTTCTTTTAATCAACCACTCTTTGTCTCTTACCTAAGAGCTAAGAGTATAAAACACTATTGCACTCCAGGCACCTCACCAAATTATTCTAAATTTGTTCTCCCTCATTTAACTACTTTGTTATCCTCTATTTGAAAGAATCATGAGTATGCTTTTTATTAGCTCCTAGCACCACGGTGATTATTCTTGGAAGACAAGTGAGGCCATGCTAAAGGGATCTTTTTTTTTTATATTTTCTCCCACTAACTATCAAAGGCAGAATGATGCATGCAAAATGAAAATTTAATAAAAATGACCATGTATAAAATTGAAACTAAAATGAGGATAAAAAGAAAAGGAAATCCATTTTGTTTAAAGCACTTTCTAGTTTGAGAGATGGACTTGCCTAATCAAGTAGCAAGTGGATGCAATAATTTCTTGACACATCAAGATGCTACCCCCCATTCGGACCAATACATAACTCAAAGGTAATTTGTAGCATCCCCAAAACCGACCATTGGCATGTCACAAAGATTAGTCTTGGGGGGGCTGCTCTATACTTTGTCTTGATCATAATATTGACCATCTTAGTGAAACCAATTGACACATAAACAAGACTAATGAAAACACAATGAAAGAGAGAAGAGATCCAACTGATATCATCGTACTAAAGATTAGAGGACAAGAGACAATACAAAGTATTTCATAAGTGGAAGTCTAAGAATTAAAATGAAGTACATGAGTCTCACAATCTATGAATGGAATAGTGCCATTGTTATTACAAACCAAAATCCAATAGAAAGGATAAATATCTAATTTAAAGGGTCCCTAAATCCATACGCATGTAGTTTCCTGAGCATCATCGCTGCACACCATCAACCATCCATCACTGACCTGCACATGTAGTAATCAAATGCAGGGGAGGCAATTCTCCCGTGAGCTATGAAGCCCAGATGTGTGATAAACAAGATAATAACAATGGAAATGAACTTCATGTTAGAGCAAGATAATAATTGAGAAATGATCATAATGACAGTCGATAACAATAATCATACTATTTGATAAGATTCATAGCACCAAAATGATATAAATAAACAATATCGATAATTTTACTCATTTTCAAGCTAGATATAACTTAATAAGATTTGACAATTTGGTAGTATCCGATGGGCTAGTGTAATTCAATTATTCTATATGATTTGATGATTCAATGTACTTATTTAGTTCAATGTGATTCAATAATTCAATACGAAAAAATTATTCGATATGATTTAATGGTTCAATGTCTTAATGCGGTTCGATGACTTTGTTTTATGAACATTGTTCAAATCAATAGAAGTTATCTTTCAACTTCTTCAATATATTATTTTGTTAGGAATAACTCTTCACTTTTATAAGTTGCGTCATGCGAATAATACAACCTAATGTCAATGGTTAGTGGAGGATCAAGTCACGAAAAGGCCCTCTTTAGGAAACGATGAATCACATGCCTTCGGTGAAGTCCTTCTTAATGAATGATAACAATAAAAAAATGGTGCATTAGGTATACCATGGCGACCCTCGTGTTTCATCTTTTGTCTTGTAACTTTTGATGGATTGAGAGTTATGAAGGATTGGGAATCCAATAATAGATAGATAGAAGTGATGAATGACACTTAATTAGAATTGAAAAACCATGGATAAAAAAAATGAAAGATTAATCACTCCATCCATAATGTTTAGCCGCCTCAATATGGTCTATCCGTTAGGAAGAATATGACCATATTGGACATTATCATATACAATAGAGTTTAGCCGACAAGTTTTTGGTCCACCCTTATTGATAACTCTAGCCTTATCAACTAAGCCAATAAGATTATGGTCCGACTGAATTGATAAATATGGTCGTATTGGATGAGAGTGTCAATTACGACCCATAACCAAGGATATTTTAGTCTTTCCGTACTGACATGTATGATCGTATCGAGTGAAAAGGGTCTATGATGAATTTTATCGATGAAATTTAGGTATGGCCGTATTGAAGAATACAGTCGTATCAAGTAATCCGACTGAATTTTAGTATGATCATATTGGTTCTAGGGTAATATTGTTCTAATACAAAAATAAATAAGACAAGACTCCGAAATCCAAAATAACCAAAGAAAGTTCTGTTTAAAACCAGACATAAATCTAATAAGTCGTATTATGCTACAATCTAGTAGACATATGAGGAGAAAAAACGAAAGACAATAATCTCAATCCACACATATATTATGAAATAGAAAAATAATAGATTAATGCAAACATATTCTAATATTCCTACTAGTATGAAGTGGAAAACAATCAACAATAGAATCACTTGTTTAGTGGATGGAGATCCAAATAATAGTAAGATCTTTTAAGATTAGAATAGAAGGGATCTAGATCGATGCATGCAAATCAATCAATACAGGAATATCTATAAACCCATATTCATAATAGGTTAACATTTTAGATCTAACATAATATTCAAATCCGTTGTTTGGTTCTCTTTAACACACCTTGTTGGGCAATAAAATTGATCTTCACAACGCTAGTCTCCTTTGATCCTTAGTCCCTTCATTTCCGTTGATCATACTCCGCGTTTTGATCACTTTCTATAATATTTCATATTCAAAAGGGGAAGAAGAATAGGAGAAAAAGTGGAGACTTACCCAGGGAAGATGAAGAATGAGAGAGAGATCTCCAGAAAATGAAGACAAGATAAGAGAGGGGAGAGTAAGGGGTTTTTCAGTGGGAAGGAGAGTGAAGGAGAGAGAATGAGTGGGCAGAGGTTAAGGGAGATAATGACCACAATGAGAAATTAATGACCAATACTTTTCTAGTTGTTACTTTTTAAATCTTTGTGTAGTCATGGAATCACACTTAGGCTCTGATTTAATGGTCTCAACAAGCAGTCTCAATTGGGTAAGAATTAATAAATAATGTTCAGACTTGATATGTTATAGGGAAATATGTACGTTGAACTATGCTCATGGCGCGGTCGAGCTATAATTATGCTTCTTTGTCTTAAATTTCAAATTTTTGCTTGGATATAAGTAAAATTTTGAGAATTATGTGTGTGTGTGAAATAACGCATTTAAGTCTAATTGTATATCTTTTAAAAAACATAAATCTTATTATTCATGTATTATTTGCACAAGTTTATCGACTTCCATTGTTTATTACATATTTAATGCAAAGATAAATCTTAGAGTTGACCAAGACTGTGTTATTGGTTTATTTTTGAAACATAAAGAAGAAGTTCATTTCTGTAGATTTAGACATATGTGTTTTGAGCTGACGATATTTGCGAGAGTAAATTCGCACCTTGACCTTTTATAGATTCACGCTCGGTAGACATCCAACAAATAGAAAAACCCAGAAAGAAAGGTAATAAGTGCTTTACTTTTTCCGTCAAAAGATTTTGTTGAAAAAAACTTCTTTCCAAGGGAGAATAAATGTGTTAAGTGCTCATAAGAAGTATAAAAATGAGCAAATCCTAAAATTTTGAAGGGAAGAGGAAGCCACCATGGGGGACTACGAATTTAGGGCATCATCTTAGGAGGAACATGATGGAGGAGGAAGAACTTGGTTGATTGCAATTGGACCTTTGTCTTTTCTTTTTATGGTTGTATTTTATTCTATTTTTGTTATATTTTTTTCTCTAATCTGTGTTGGATATTCGAGATGTACATTAATGTGTGGAACATTAGTTCTTATGGAACATAATGGCTAGACTCCAGGATGAGTGTAGTTGGATAATTATTTTTTTTATGTTCTTCCTCAATAGTTTTATTATGAAAATCAGTCATTTGATTCTCCTTTAGTTTATGTTTTGCACAATGCTTATGATTTGTTGTTTCAGATTGAGGATCATTGCCTTGCAGAGGAGGACCAACAATGTTTATTCCAGGGGGAGAGGATGATGCGGCACTAGCATGATTATGACCTCAGCCAGGGTCACTCTGGGATGTGGTCACCGCCTCCGTTGCCACCACCATGACACTTAGGTCTTTTTATCTTTCTTCTTCTTTTTCATTGTTTTGTGTCTACATTTTGTTGTTATTCCTCAAAGCTCCTCAACACTGAGGACAATGTTTAATTTAAAGCTTGGGGATGGTGCATGGTCATGCATTCTATTATCTGTCATATGCATTAGTTGCATGTTTGCTTTTGTTTGCATTATGTACTGCATTCTGTTGCATTTAAAAAAATGCATTATCTTGTGTCAAATTAACTAACTTGCGAACCTTGATTGACTTTTTAGCACTAATTTTTAGACATCTTGCTTATCTATGAAATCCAATTATCGTCCTTTTAATCAAGTATCACCTTTGTATTGCTTATTGAAAAAGTAGAAAGTTGTTGAGTAAAATTATAAACTTAGTACTACATTTTCTTTTCCAGTTTACTTTTGTTTTTTTTTCTTCTATTAAGTTATGATTATAGTTGCATTTTTGTTGAACACATTAAGTAATCTTTGGGCTTGTGCATATTTTGAAAAAAAATAAAAGTAAAAATTTGAACAATTTAATTGCTTAAAGTTGATAAGATGCAAAGGTGTTATCTGGAATTTTGGTGTGTCTGGGTAATTAGATTCATAAGGGTTCATGCCTGCCCTAAGACCAACTTGTTGAATCTAGGATCCCGAGATTATTTTGATGATCACAAATTTGTGAGGAAGCTTAGTTTGTACTGATAAACCTTTGAATTGATCTATGAAAGACAAGATTTTTATGTTCAGTAAGTGATAGGTCGACCAAGGTTGAAAAATGGACGACCTATGCACAGAGAAGACATAAAGAAAAAAAATCCTCAGTGTGCTGCGGTCGTCCAGAGGATGTGAAATGGTTGACCGATGTGAAGAACAAAGATTGAAGAAATAGAACCAAGTACTGCGGGGCCGACCAAAGATGTATGGCGGACGATCGTAGACAAGGTTGAACGAGAAAATGTCGCCCGATGAAGATAGTGGGCAACCGAAGGTTCTAAGTCAACAGTACAGAGGTTGAAGAACGGGCGCTCCAAGGAGAAGTGGATGCCCTATGATGAAGATTAGCTGATGATGATATGACTAAGGAAGGAACGATCGTTCGAAGTTGAATATAGGACGACCGAAGAGCTAAAGATGAAGACATAGGTCGTCCAAGAGTTTTAGAGTTAAGACAGTGGACGACTGGAAGATTGTCAGCGTTGGAAAAGGACGTCCGTAGGCTCATAAGTTAAAGCTACGAACGACCAAAGTAATGATATAAAATGAAGGGTCGATCGAAGGTGGAGAGCGGACGATCGAAAGATTTCAGACAAAAATAAAGGTCGTCCTAGAGTCTTGGAGTGAAGGCAAGTGGGCAACCGGAAGAATGTATGGCCTGAAGTGAAACTATAAGCGGACGTCGGAAGGATCAGCGGACGATCGATGAGGAGACAAAGGTTGTTCAAAAGCACATGAGGCAAGGCAGTGGATGACCAGTCTATCTGACTGAAGAAGGAAAGGACGCCCAAAGAATCTGAGTGTTGTTAGAGGACGTCTGAAGAATATCAGAAGAATGAAAGGACGTCCGAGGATCTCAGGGGAAAATGAGCGGACGGTCGAAGTACTGAGTAAAGAAGAAGCGGACGTCCGAGGGACTTAATGAAGAATGAGCGGACACCAAAAATATTCAGAGAAGATGAAAAGGACGTCCAAGGAATTCATAGAGAATCAGCGGACGACCAGAGAAGAGTTGAAGAAATTAGTACAAGTCAAGTCGGGCGATTGAAGGTGAACAACGGACGACCGAAGTAGCTTGACAAATGATTTCAACTGAATAAAAGGACGTTCGAGGGATTGGTGTACAATCGGCGAACAACCATAGAAGAGTTGAAGATATTACTACAAGTCAAGATCGGGCGATCGAAGGATTGGCGGGTGACCGAAGGAGCTTGATTAAGGAACAAAGGTTAAGGATCTGAACTGCGGACGTCCGAAGGCGAACGGTGGATGATCGGAGCACCGGATATCAGTTCAATTGAAGACTTTACCGGAGCAGCTGTCAACCATAACAGAGGAAGCGAACGATCGAGGGGTACGTGAAGAGTACTGTACTTGCATTAACGACTAGTTTTCTGAGACAGAGATTATGTCATTTGTGCATAGTATAAATTGTAATCCCACGAGTCTTGGGAAGTAACTTTGGCAAAATTGTTTAGAGAGCTTGAGAGCTTTAGTAAAGAGCCTTAGTTCCTCCTTCTGAGCATTCGAGTGACGAATCTAGAATAGAAGGAAGTGTGCATTCAAGAGTGAACTTGTAAGAGGTTATCTTCTTTGTCCTCGAAAGAAAGAAAGGAGAAGAAGTTGTAAGGGAGCCTTCGCCCTAGAAGAAGGAATTTAGTGATCTCCGGAGGTCTTGAGCTCGAGAAGACCGGAGCGGGGACGTAGGCCAAGAGTTCGGCTGAATCTTGTCAACAAACCTTTGTTTGTTTGTCTCTCTTCTTTATTTCCATTTGCATTTTGTGTTCTTCCAATAAGATAACTAATTTAGATAGCTGAAAATTTTAATACACCAATTCATACCCCCCCTCTTGGTGCCATCTAGATCCTACAATTGGTATGAGAGCCAGTTTGCTCACAAATTTGTAACTATATACAAATCTCATATAGATCTAACAATCTAGATAAAAAATGATATCAAATAACTTTACCCTAGGTGAGGGACAGTCTACCTCTAGACCTCCCCTTTTCAATTCATCTAACTTATCTTATTGGAAGATTAGATTGCAAGCTTATGTATGTTCCATGGACAGTGACATTTGGGATGTCGTTGAAAATGGTTTTGATATGCCCACTAGAATAGTAAATGGTGTACATGTTCCTCTTTCTAATAGTGAACTAGACTCTACAACCAAAAATCTAATTAAGTTAGATTGGAAAGCTAAGAATATTTTTTATTGTGCATTAGATCAAACTGAATTCAATAGAATATCTTCTGTATTAGTACAAATATAATCTGGAAAAAAACTTGTAGTCACACATGAAGGAACTTGTAGTCACACATGAATGAACTGAAAAAGTAAAAGAATCAAAATTAAATATCTTAAATCATCAATATGATTCTTTTAAGATGAAGCATAATGAGTCTGTAAATAGTATGTTAGTTCATTTTAATAATATTGTAAATGGGATAGCCGACTTGGGTGACCCAAAGTCTAATGCTCAAAAAGTGAAGAAGTTTCGCATGTCTCTCACACCAAAATGACACATGAAGAGAATTGTGGTTGAGGGACAACAGGACTTGAACAAGCTGAATTTTGATGATCTCATAGGATCTCTTCTGACCTAGTAGATGACTCTTGAAGAAGAAAAAAAGAAGCAAACTCAAGAAAGAAGATAATAGCTCTAAAGTTTAAGAAGATTGAGAGTTAAGATGAGCTTGAAGAGTCTGAGGATAGTGATGCATATTTCAGTGATGAGAAGCTGACCCTATATGCAAAGAAGTTCAGAAAATTCATGAAGCTTTCTCAGAAGAAAAATGAATTAAAGAGGAAGGGACCAGTTGATAGGTTAAGGATAAAATGTTATGAATGCAACAAGCTTGGACAATACAAGAGCGAGTGTCCTACACTGAACATGAAGAACAAAGGGAAGAGCTCCTCAAATTACAAGAAGAAAAAGACACTTAAAGTCACATGGGATGATTCAAGTGATAAAGACAGTGAAGCTGAAGGAGCATCTTTAGAGAAGGAAGAAGAGGCATTGCTTTGCCTCATGGCAAATGATGAGGTATCTTCCTCTCACACAAATGATAGTGATAGTGATAATGATAGTGATGAATGTGAAGAGGATATCATATTTGACATGCATAAAGAATTTAATGTCATGATCAGAAAGTATTCTATTTTGAAAATTAAAAAATAATAATCTTGTTTAAGAAAATAATAAGTTGAAGGAAAACAATGCTGATTTTGAAAAACAAATTTATGATTTAAGTGCCCAAATGGTAATTAATAATGATAATTTAGAAAAACATGTTGAAACTATAAATTCCTTGAAATCAGAACTGTTTGATATTAAAAATAAATTTGAAATATTTTCGCATGGTGGAAAAATGCTAGATGTAATGTTATCACAACATAAAAGTTCTTTGAACAAGAAAGGATTAGGTTTTGACTCCTTTAGTGATAATGTGCATCAAACAACTACATTTGTAAAGGCTTCACACTCTTTTGACCCAAACTTGCCTAGTACTTCTACCTGTTTGAATGAATCTAAAATAGTTTCGGCTAGCTGTAAAGCTAAAGATAAAAATATGTGAATTTTAGAGCTAAAACTGCTATAAGCAATAAGCCTATTTTTGTTGGTGAAAATGCTAGACTGGCATCAAAAGGAAATGCAGATGTTAGATGTAAAAATGCTATAAGTAAGCCAAAGAAAAAGAACTTTGCTTTCATGTATCATAGAAATACTAAATATGCTCACATACATACTATTAGAAATGGCTATGTACATTCTTACTCCTATATTACTCCTGCAAATATAAACAACATTTCTATTAAACCAAAAATTCTGCACACTAACAGAAATGCACAGGTTATGAAAATGCAAAACAGAAAAACTTATGCTCATCATAGCTGTAGAGAAATGTATGCAAGGAATGTTACATGCTTTTGTTGTAATAAATTAAGACACTATAGTTATGAATGTAGAGTTAGGAAGAGTTTTCATTCCAATAATAGACAAATTTGGGTTCCTAAGGGAACTTTCAGCACTAACACCTCTAGACCCAAAGTATTTTGAGTACCAAAGATATAAATTTTGTGTTGTTCTTGCAGGTGTCAAAATAAGCTAAAGAAAATCAACAAGATGATACCTTGACAGTGGTTGCTCAAGACATATGACTGAAAATGAAGAAAACTTCTTGAGTATACCAAGAACACAAAGTGGAAGAGTAACTTTTGAGGATAACAACCAAGGAAAAATCCTTGGTAAAGGTAACATTGGAAAACTTGGTAATGTAGTTATAGAGGATGTATGACTAGTAGAGAACTTAAAACATAACCTATTAAGTATTAGGCAACTATGTGATAAAAAATACATTGTTAAGTTTGAACAAAATAAATGTTTAATATGTGATGACACTGAAAAGGTTTTGCATATGAGATTAAAGCATCAAAATGTATATGTGATTGACTTTGATGATTTGCCTAA
>LTAE01008209.1:0-13916 GCA_001647135.1 Pontederia paniculata | reverse complement strand
CCTCTTCTCTGCTTAGCCAAGACTCCTTCTTTGGCTAAGTCTTCTCTAGGCGTCCACTTCTCCTTGTACTGCCCATTCTCCATCTTTGATTAGAGAGGTGTTGCCTACGATCGCACATTTCTCATCATCGGGCGACCTCCCTCGTTAGGCCCTTTACTCCGGTCGTCCTTCCTTTGTCTTTGTTCGACCGATCAACCTCTGATCCCTCTTATCATGCATTCCCCTTCAACATCGGTCGACCACTTTATATTCTTAGGACGACCACTACACACATATGATTCTTCTGAAACGTCTTTTGTGTGCATAGGTCGTCCATTCCTTCTGCTTTGATCGACTTATCAACTTTTGAACTTGAAACATCCTGATACAGAAGTCAGCTCAACAAGTTCATTAGTACAAACTAAGTTCCCTTACAAATTTGTGATCATCAAAATTTCAAGGTCCTAGATTCAACAGTTTTGATATATTTTATTAACTTTTAAACTTTTTGCGTCCATCAATTATTTATTTTGAACACATTTTTTACTAATGCAAAGTGAGATCATTTATTATAATTTTCAGCATAGTTATGATTTGCTTACGGGGGAGAAGTATTTGTCTAACCTCCTAAGTTCGATGTAGCATTATGACATGAAGTCGTAGGACTTACTAGCGCAGAGAGACTTCATGGTATACGACCATTGTCATCTTCCATGACAAGCACTACTTCTATTGCTAGTCGTGCTGCCTTGATGCGTGCATTTTATAACATATTTTAAGGTTTGCATTAGACATTATTTTGAGTCATTTTCGTATTGCATTCATCTATTTTCTATTTTATTTGATTATATTCTTTCAAGTCCAAAATCTACTCTTGTTTGGTGTAATTTTGTAGGAAATTACATGGATATGAGGAAGAAGGATCGAAATATATCTAAAAAAACGCAAGGGAGCATCATCGAGGAGAAGAAATCAGCACCCTGGAGCCATCACGGGCCGTGACCACATGTTACGGGCCGTGATGCATCAGTTAGCAGCAGCGAAGAGCCAATTTGGTGCCGAACATATTCTAACTCAAATGTTACGGGTCGTGACAAACCGTCACGGGCCGTTATTTAGGACATCACGACCACAACTTACATATCACGACACATGCCGAAGCCCTGCAACCTCAAACCTTGTTCATCACTGGTCGTTACGTACTGTTACAGGCCGTGAAGGAGTATATCACGGAGCGTTACCTGTTATCACGGCATCGACAGGCAGCAGTTTGAGGTCCAGATTGATTACGGGCCGTGATACTTGATTACGAGCCGTAAGTTGGAATAATCCGAGCGACCGAACTACCCAGAGCCCGAGTTACGAGCCGTGACATTATGTCACGGGTCGTAACCATCTGAGGAGTCATGCAGACATCTTTAGTTACGGACCGTGAAGTCTTGTCACGGGCCGTGATGAAGTTACACAGATTCGGTTATTCGATATTTAGATATGATTTGACGGCTAGGAAGTTTTGGGATTTGATTAAGGACTTTAAAGATTAGATTCCTATCATATTTCTGAGGATTTGCACAAGTTTTATTGGACTTCCATCATCACCGTTGATTGAATAGCAGATTTGATCCAAGGGTTCACACGTAATGTTGATTCAACCCTAAGGAAGCCCTATGTATAAGAGGATTTCGTCTTCAACCAGAGGGGGCATGCTGGGAGCCGTCAACATACGCTTTGAAGCCAGAGAACAAGAAGCATTCCCGAAGGGCTGCTGGACAAGGATGAGTTGATCATCCGTGAAGGAGACGATTCGGAGTTGTTCACTTTCCAGAGAAGAGTATTCCCTGTTCCATCTATTGTTGGAATGAACTATCTATTATAGTTTTATGTAATTTATTTTATGACGAATTTGTTTTATTACATTTTGAATGATTATATGTTTTTTTCTAGACTTGTTATCGAGATTAATATTTGCTTTTGAGATCGTGTTTGCATGAGTTTAATTTCTGTATTGATCATTAACTGTGCAGTGTGATCAATTCATTTTGCAATGCATGGCATGTCATTTTGATCCGTTAAGGACAGAATAAGGTGTGGTCTATTAGTTTAACTCATTAAGGGTAAGTTAATAGTTTAGGAATAGTTCGTATTGCATCCTGTAATCTAAATCTGAGAGGTAAAACCGTTAAGGAGTGCTTATTAGATAATGGTTATTTGAATTGTTGATTGATCCGTTAAGGAGAATCATACTTAAGTATATTCCTAATCCATCTGAAAGGAAGTATTAAAATTCTGCATGTGTAAGTGTTTCTGTGAGAACTATCGGTGCTTATATGTTCCATGTTTCATCTAGGCCTTAGTCATCAATCGTTATCTTTGTAAATATCATTTTTACCTTAGTTTTACTTTTCTGTTTTTGAAACTAAATCAACCTAAATCCAATGTTGTCTCCTATTAACCTCTAGGATTAGATTGTTACTTAGTTCCTCGTGGGTTCGACACTCTACTCTTTCACTTTATTACTTGTTCGACTAGTGCACTTGCTAGCATTTGAATTGCGTGTTCAGCATTTTTCGCATCATGTCTTCAGCCTCCTGAAAAGATTTAAGGACTATAATTGATGAGTGCATACAGGCTCATGTGATGCCCATGTTGGAGGATTACTTTTAGCATATTTGTGATAAGATTGATGCATCCTCTAGAAGACATCATGATGGAGATGATGATGAGTAGGATGATTATGCATCTTATGTGTGATAATTTTGATAATTGTATGTTATACCTCGATGCATTTGATACATTACATATTATATGATTGTGATGTTTACATTATGTGTTACATGATTGTTATTTTGTATCACTTAGATGTGTGTTATATGATGGAATAGTAATATAATGTATAATCTATTTTTTGTAATTTTTATTTTTTTAAAAAAATAGATAATTAGCAAGCAAATGTTGAGGATCTATCGAGCAACTTTCGGGCAAAATTTGATACATTTCTAAATTTACGAGGAATTTAGCGAATAGTTTGCGACTAAAGTAGCGAGCATTTATCGACCAGATTGCGAGAATTTAGCGAGCAATTAGCAAGCAATTTAAGGCCCAATTAGTGAGCAAATGTCGAGCAAATGAATGACAAGTAAAAAATTTAGATGGAAAGGTTGCTAGTCTAGTACAATTTGGATGGATGTACCCATTTGAGAGATGCATGCTATATCTAAAATGAAAGTACAAAATAAGGCAAAATTGAGGGATCAATTTACAAAGCATATTGTTTTAGAGGAGATTTCTAATTTCACATCATTATATTTTTAGTCTACAATTTAAACAAGACAAACTCAAGTTCCAAGGAACATGGAGAGGAAACTTCTAAACAATGCTTGTCAATTTTTTAGTTTGTAGCTCGACCGATAGGCAAAGCACAAAAGTTCATATTAAAAGACAATGATATAAGCATTCTGGTGAATTATATCCCCGTCAATTGTCGTGAAGTGGAATCATATATAGTGTAAGGTTCTATCACTAATTAATTCTTATCGATAATCATATAAAAACCTAATAATGTTATATATATTCTTAATTCTTGTAGGAAATTTTAAGCATATCAAAGACATTTGAATCCTTATATCACCGATGATCAAATTTTACAAATTTGAAATGAATAATTTTCTTCTTAGATTAAACATCAGACATGTAAGAATATTTCAACATATAAAAAGTTTATTAATTTTCTACAACTAATATAAAATATTTAATAGGTACGAAGTGGTGCAGTTCCGGAGTTGCAAATTAAAAATTTTAGTTATGGACCATCGAAGAGTGACAACTTACAATGGCATTGTTGCCAATGGCTATAGGTTTAAGATAGAAGAGTATGGAAGAAATAAATCTATAATGAATAGTGGCATTTTTGTCTATGATTATTAGTAAGATGAAAATGAGTTGAAGTATTATAGAATTATCGAACAAATATTAAAGTTATCATACCTAAGACAAAATATTATTTACATACTGCGATGTCGATGATTTGATCGCAAAGTGAGGTTAAAATTGATCCAGTATATGATTTTGTCGATGTTAAATATAAATCAAGACTTAATTCGAATGTTCCATTTATTTTAGTAGAGAAAGCACAACAAATTTATTGCACCTAATATCGTTCACTTAGAAAAAGTGTCGACGAATGGTGGGGAACATACAAAGTAAAAAGTAGATTGTTCATGGAGAAAAAATGAACGATGAAGGCATGACGACTGACAATGTGCCACAAAATGATTACTATCAAAATAATAATATAATTGGAATACCAATGTTATCGAGGAGGATGAAATGGTTATATTGTTTGATATAGATAGTCTACTGGAATAAATTAACATAAATGAGACACATTCTTCATTAAACACAAAAGATAACAAATTTATTGATGACAACAAAACTAATAATGATATAGTTGGACCCGTAGATGAAGAAAAAATTGATTCATTGCCGACCATTTAAAGGGATTTTTCTTTTTCTCATGAATATTTATTTATAATTTTTTACTTAATTCTAATTATGTATACTTTTAGGTTATGGCTACTTGTGGGCGAAGACATGATAGAGCTCATTTCACGTCTAGGACACCTGAGCAAGCGAGAATGGCATATTTATCACTGAGGCGCTTGGTAATTAAATGGTTACAGTTTATATCATTGACTTTTCTTATTTTATACTATTAATGTGTACCTTATATCAGGGGATTCTTCACCGCAACAACCATCGAGCTTGAGCATTTGCCATATGAAATCATTCCTCCTAGTGGCATTACAGTTGATGACCCGATTAAGTCGTAAGTTCAATCTTTTTTAATTTGAAATATTATTTAAGTTTATAGTGTTATATTCTTTTTTATCTTAGGTTTGCTTTCATGCCATGATGTTGTTAATTAGAAACATCAATGATATTGTCATTAGTCTTCTCCCTATCGATGCACCATCATGGAAATAAATTTCAACGGGCTTGAGACAAGCCATGTACACATACTTTTGCTATCAAATAACTAATTTTTTTCCTGTGTAGGACAAATTTAATTTAAAGAATATCTCCCTGAGGTGACAATTAAAAAGTTTTCTTTCATTAGCTGCGAGCAAAAGGTTGAGTGATATCTTATACAATTACCGTGAAGCTGCACCAAAAGCAATTGATGGTAATATAACACAAGTGAAAAATTGTCCTCCAACCATGATAGCTAGGGATGTTTGGGCTTGGTTATGTTAGCATCGATAAGTTGTAAACGATATAAAATATGTTTGTATTTTATATTTCTTAAAATAATGTTCTGTATTTTTTTCTTATTTGTAGAAATGACGAAAAGTGGAAAAACTGATCAATGGTTGGTTGAAATAGAGCAATTAATCATGTCTGAATCATGAAAACACACAGCAAGACTAGTGGTATTTGTAGAACATAAACAACACATGGTGAATTTCTTATTAGTTACATATCAGTGTAATAGTGGCATAATATTTATTATAGGAGTACGAAAGTCAAATCCAAGTAAATTATAAAGACTTGTACAAGAAGATGCACTCTAGTAAGAAGACTAATAAGCTGATTCCAAGAGCAGACCGTATTTTGATGTATTTTATTAAATTTTTACACTTTTTTTAGTTCATCAATTATTTATTTTGAAAACATTTTTTTACTCATATGAGGCCCTTTATTATAATTTTTAGGAGAATTATGATTTTCTTATGGGAGATAAATATTCGTCCTCATAACCTCTTGAGTTTGATGCATCGGTACGACATGAAGTCGCACAACTTATTAGCGCAGGGAGATTTCGTGGTATAGGACCAATATCAACTTCCATCATGAGCGTTGCTTTTGTTGTTAGTCTTCCATTTGGTTCAACCATCGTCCCTCCGATTCTTTTTGAATATATAAAATCGTGGTTGATGAGTGCTTAGAGTCTCGTGTGAGGCCCATGTTGGAGGAGTACTTTCAGCATTTTTGTAATATGTGTGCTCCATCTTCTAACTTCGTCTATGTTTATAGCCAGTCCCAAGCCCGGATAAATGAGGAGGGTTGTGTTAGGCCTCGACAGCCAACGTAAAACCTCGTCGAATCTAATGAACATGGATCAACGAGTGCAATGACGTCGTATGATCCATGTAGCCGACCCCACCTAGTGGGATAAGGCTTTGTTGTTGTTGTTGTTGTTGTTGTTGTGTGCTCCATCTTCTACACGACATCTGATGACGATGAAGATGAGTAGCATGACTTTGTATGTTATGTTTAAGGATTTGATGATTGTATGTTATGTTTCGTCGCACTTGATACTTATATCTTATGTGACTATGATGCTTACATCATGTGATTTGTGGTGATTGTGTTATGTGATTATTATTTTGTATTACTTATTTGGAATGTATCTTATGTGATGATATCATATTATAATGTACAATCTATTTTTTATTATTTTTGAATATATTTAAAACATAGCAAGCAAATTCTGAGCAAATCATCAAAAAATACCAAGCAAATGGAGTGTAATTAGCGAGTAAATACTGAGTAAAGTATGATAGAATTTCCAGTAATAGCAAATAAATTAGTGAATAATCAACGAGCAAATTAGTGAGCAATTTATGGATGACTAGCAAGCAAACAACGAGTAATTGGAGAAGCATTAGCGAGTAAATAGTGAGCAAAAACCCGATAATTTTTTTTTGTTATTCTAAAAAAACTAAAACTTTTTGTGATAGTGTTTTACTCACTAACTATGACTAACATTTAGCGAGAAAAAAAATCCTCGATAATTGCCCACATATTGCTCAAAAAAAAATTTAGCGAGCAATTTTTGAAAATTTCACGAGAAAATATTTGCTTGCTAATTGCTGATTTTCTTGTAGTGATAATATGTCATACAATCCAAATAATAATATTCTATAAGTCGAATATCTTGATCAATGTGAATCATTATTACATCCAACAATATTTCAGCAAACTATTGTAAGCCTCGGGTCGTAGACAAGGGGATCATACGAATGGAATAGACTAACAGATGTTGCATGATGCACATCGCCACAATGACAAAATGGGAGGGGTGCGAGATCATAAGAGATCGAACAAATAGAGAAATCACACAAATAATGATGGTTATCTAGGAAGGCGGTTGAACAAACGGAGATGATGAAGTTACCTTTGTTGAGAATATCACACGAGCGCTTCAAGGTTGCACAATTTCTACCATATGAAGAAGGAGCCGACAAATGGAGGATGATGGGGCTCGTGAGAGGGATCATGGAAGATAAAACACAGAAATAAAGATCACTATCACCTCAAAAGGTGTTGGAGCAAATGGAGATGTCGATGTGTCCTTTGTCGGAGAAGATCGCATGGTCACTCAAAGTCATGTCATTTCTACCATGCCATGAAGGAGTCGACGTGATAGGATACTTGAGAACAATGCCTTAAGTTATCGGAATAATATATGATAATCATGATGAACAAGATAAAGAGATCAGACACTGGAATATCAACCTCATATTACCAATGAATCAAGTAATTGATTTTATAAATTGGTGGATCTAATCACAAGTTTACCTCATCATTAATAACGAAAGTTCACGAAGAATAAGTTGCAGAAGTTCCCTCATAGCACAAGCAATTAAATCAGAATTTAATAGATTCAATGATTGTTTCAAATAATATAAACCTCTTAGAGACTAGACTTTGACAAAGAGTAAAACTTTAACTTGGCCTACAAGCAAACAACTCTTTTTCTTAAAATAACTAATTCAATTCCTCTCATACCTCTTAACAAAATTTTCAACCATAATTAATTTTGAATTTTTGGAATAAAAAATTGAGCCAATAGTTGTTTGGGCCACATCATATGGATTTTTCATGCAGCCCGGTTTGTAAAAAATTAAGTAGTTGAATATGATCCAAAGTCTTACCTAATTTTTATATGATTATTCATAATTTATTTTGCCCGTAATATTCGGATTGGACCAATCGTAGATCTCAAGAACTCTGGATCATCGTGACTATCCTCATCTCTCAGATCATCCATTCAAGTATGGATGGTTCAAATATGGCAAGTTCGAATTTGGTAGTCACCAAATACATGATATCTCTATATATGACAACTTTCAAATTCGTGTCATCTCTGAGTATAGCAATTTTCGAAATCATATCATTCTCCTCCTCTTCAAAGTGATTCGTCCTCGAATCTATGAATATCCAAAATAATACTTCTTGGTTGCTACAATTGAAACTGACATAAAAAAGTCAAGTAAAGCTCAGAGTCCTCCGAGCGAAAGATTATATGCCCATGATAAGAAGTCACATTTAAGAATAAATCTCAAAATTTTGGATACTTTCATCTATGTGTTATGATTCTGTGAAACAAATTATGATATGTAGTTATGTACTCCTCATAAATAAAGATTCCAAATGAACGTAATTAAATGTGTCTAAACCAAGAAAATCGATTTGATTCCATGGAAATTCTTCCTTAAAACATGCAACTAAAATTTCCCAGGATACAAGATATTCGAAGAATCACTCAAATGATTACTATAAATCAAGAAGTCTCCAATGAATATAAAGGTAAATCTCCTATAAAAAAAATCAAGGGTGGTAAATCCAAAGGGAACGACGATTACGAATTTGTCCAATGACAATAATCCAACGCACATGATATAAAATATAGAATCATATAAAATTAATCTCCAAAAATGACCAAAGCTATCAAACATAGTCATCTTAAAACTCAATTGAGTACCCAATGTTTCCTTAAACATAAAAAAGGGTAGAAAAAGCATAACTTGAATATCTAGGTGACATATATTTCAAAGTATCTTCATAATCAAGTAGTTGATATTCAGAAGTCAGAATGTTAAATCCATCAAATGAAAAAAAAATCATCACGGAATTCAAGCAATTTGACTTCATACAATTCTCATCATGAAATTCAAAAATTAGACTAATCAATCAAAAGGCAGCATGATTAACAAGAGTAATAGAAGAAACATCAATTTAAAATTAGTAAAGATGAGAACTTATTGATCAAAGAACTACTTAATGCCAATAAAGGAGCATTTGAAAAAAAAGTGAATCCAAATGTGTGCTCGCAATATGCAAAAGTATTTCTTCTCATTCAACAGTTCTTAACACCAATAAAGGGGGATCAATAACTAAAGATAAGAGAGAATTAGTATTAGTATGAAAACATTTGAGCTCTCTGTCTTCTTTCCTAGCACTCTTCAAAGGTGGCCTTTATGAACTCTTAGGATTTAATCATCTCTCGTCTTCATAACTCTCATCAATACCTTTTTTTTTCATCAATGCTCTTTGAAGGTGATCTTTTTGAGTTCCCAGAAGTTTTGTGGTTCTCATTTTTCTTCCTTTTATTTGTCTCACAAGTACTCATATTTTCATGTTTCACTCCCACATCTTTATCACTCAATATTTGGCCCATATTGTCATCACATTTAAAAATTTCTTCTATTATCTTGGAAGAACTTTCGCTCTATTTTTTTAGTCTCAATTAAATTTATTTTTTCATCAAATCATATTTCTCAAAATCATTATCATCATGATTAGTTAGACAACTCTTGAATTTGGAAAAAATTTAGCAAGATCATCTTCTGCTTTACTCAGTTTTGATTTCATTTTTAAGTGTGAGGTCATCATTCTTGAAAGTATATCATTGGTGCTTTCTTGTTAGTTTATCTTTTTCATTGTGAGTATGGAGATAAGTTTGACTGCAGATCAATTCTACCATCAAATTGAGACTTTGACTCTCTTTGGTAGAGATCGTTGCACACATTCTTGAAAAGAATCATGTCTTTCATGTTGTTCATATTGTCTTTGTGATAACTTAAGAATATGATCATGCAGATTCCATTGTGCGACATTTTTATTGTATATTTCGCCAGCTTCATAACACATTGTGAAACCTACATATATGTTGTTAGCAAACCTTCATCACAACCTCATATGGTGACACTCAAGTGGCGAAACTCGTATTTTACCTCAACTCTATTCAGTTTTTTCCATCTAATGTTCTCACCACTCGCCCTTTTTCCTTTGTTAAACCCTCCAACAAGTTTTGAGAGATTCAATGCAATTACAGACAAGGTAAGAAGTAATTAAATCAAATTAACGATCAAAAGTGAATTTGAGGTTAAACTTGGAATATATTTCAGAAAAAATTTCCAAACAAAAAAAAAGACAAGATTATATCTTATTTCAAAATAGAAAAATTAACGGCTCACCAAACTTCGGATAAGATCAATATATTATTGACCTTTTTTTAATTTTCTACCAATTGAATCTGTTTCAATCAAGACGTTTTTTTTTCTCCACTTTCTTTTCTAATGAAGGCACTAAGGGAGGCACAATTTTTTATTTTTTTTGAAAACTGCAAAAGTAATACTTTGACCTTTTTGGCTTCTTTTCAGATTTTTTTTCCATAGGCGATTTTTCTTTTTTGTTTAAATCACAACTAAAGTAATGGAAGAAGAAGAAAAAAAATCTAGATGTAGATGGTGGTGGATGAATTTGGATTTTTTTTCTAATATGTAGAAGAAAAATAGAAATAGATAACTAGAACTCATATCGAAAATGCGACTCTAATACCAACTAATAGATACTCAAGAACCATGATTGTCATAATAGGACCAGACTGGTTGATTCGACCATTGATCACGGTGCTTAAACGGCATGATTCGATTCAAAAGTCGGATAGAGGTTTAAACCGGTCAAGATTGGTCGGAATTGACCAAAAAACTGATTAAATCATTGAACCGATCAAATTTCAAGAACCGGGCAGTTCAATATTTGTATAAAAAATTGTATAAAAGGAAAATGCTAGAAGAATAAATATAAAAAGAAGGAAATTCTAGAATATATGTATATATAAAGTATTTTTTATTTCCATAAGTAAGTCCTTCCTATTTTATCGGCCAATAAAATTTATAAGAAAATCATTACCAAATAAAGTAGAGAAAAGTGGGAAAGATAACTATTCTGATGGAGCAAATCATGAAAATTAGGCAACAAATTAATTAGAGTCCACATATTATTTAATTATAGTAATGAATATGTAATTTATGCAATCAAATAATAATAATATTTATTCAAATTAAAATTANTTATTATTATTATTATTATTATTATTATTATTATTATTATTATTATTATTATTATTATTATTATTATTATTATTATTATTATTGTTATTATTATATTGTTTTTGTTATTTTATTATATCCAGTTCGATCGTCTGGTTTAATCGGTTCGATTGATTAAACCTAACTTGGAGGCTCCTCCAGTTCGATGTCTGATTCGGTTCTAACAATCCTTTCAAGAACGATGCTTTAAGCGACTGAAAAAATATACGATAATCAAGAGGAACGAGATAAAAAATAAGATTAAGCAGCAAAATATTAACCTCAAAATTATGAATAAATCAAGCAATCAATATTATAAATTGATGTATCTGATCACAAGTCTACCTCATAATTAATAATGGAAGTTCGCGAAGAAAAAGTTGCAGCAGTTTCCTCACAGCACAAGCAATTAAGCTAGAATTTAATAGATTCAATGATTGTTTCAAACAATACAAACTATAATATTTATAGGTTCATGGAGACTAGACCTTGACAAAAAGTAAAATCCTAACTTGGCCAACAAGTAAACATTTTTTTTCTAAAATAACTAATTCAATTCCTATCATAACTCTTAACAAAAATTTTAGCCCTAATTAATTTTCAATTTTTGGATTAAATAATTGAGTCATGAGTTGTTTTGATCACATCATGTGGATTCTTTAAGCAGTCCAATTTGTAACACATTGAGTAGTTGAGTTTGATCAAAAGTCTTCAACTCAATTTGTAAATGATTCTTCACAATTTATTTTATCATCTATCTTCTTATTAGACCAATTGTAAATTAGAAGTACTAGATTATTGTGACTATCCTTATCTTTGGAATCTCTAACATATTATTTTGATCATTCATTCAAGTATGGTTGATTCAAATATGGTAAGTTCGAATTTGATAATTGCAAAATACATGATTTTTTAAATATGACAATTTTCAAATTCATATTATCTCCGAATATGACAACTTTTGAAATCATATCACGATGACTAGCACAAATGGGAAAGATGAGTCTAGAAAGGGGTAAATGTAAATGTTTAGAAAGGGCAAAGACAGTCAGGGCACTATTGGAGGAATATAGGGCTCTCGAGAAAGGGGTAAATGCTGGAATGAAAAAAAAATGGCACGCTCAAAGCCTTCAAACAAGAACCAATTGGTTTCTATGTCTAGCAAGAACTTGAGAGTTGAAACCATAGGCCACGTGACCCTTTGACCATAACATCGATTATGCAGGTCAGTTCTTGGGTAAGTCCTCACATTGTTTGGTGGAATTCATTGGAACAAAAGTTAGTTCAGAATTTAGTTATGGGTGATTTTTAGAGCCAAATGCAACCATAAGCAGCGTTGGGATGTTAATATTAGATTCTATTGAGTTCTTGATGAATAGTTAAATTGATAGATGATTTTTAATAGTGTTTGAATGAACTAAAAAATAATAATTTAAATTAAAAAGTTAATTTGATAGATAGGTTCTAGTGGGTGTTTTAATAAAATGTGAGCACCAAAAAAATAAAAAATTATTTTTAATAAAAGTAACATAATTATTATTATAATTATTTTTTGAAACATAATTTATCATAATATTAAATAAATAATAAAATGATAAATCGTCTCACATTAATTTATGAAAAATAATTGTAGTGGGGTAAAAAAATTATGTACTGATAAGACACAAAATCAAATTAAGATAAAATAATTTTTCTAAGAGATAAATAGCGAGTTAATGATTTTATAATTATATCATTGAGTTACTTTAAAATTAGAATTATAGTATAATTATTATGTTAAATAAAAAATTTAAAAAAAATGAGAGAGAGAGAGAGAGAGAGAGGATGAGAGAGCGAGAGTGTGGACCTCACATAAAAAAAATGTTTTCACCTCTAGGATCTTGATTTGATTTTGACAAATACATGATAATTAATTGGAATAAGGCCAAAACTTAAACTTAATTTCAAAAGTCAAATGTAGCTTATATAGTTGTTTGATAATGTTTGATTAAACAAAGAGGTATTCACCTCATGTAAAACACCAAATAATTAAGAGGCCCAAATGGATAAACTAGACCACTTAACCAACTAAGCTCAAAACTCACCCTAAAACCCATGATGCCCTAGGTATAAAAGGGGTTAAACCAGCCCCATAACCTCATTTCTCCCCTCCACACTCTCTCTCTCTTCCTCTCTTCTCTCCATCATGAGGACACCAAAGCTAGGAGTTTTAAGGGATTTGAAGAATCACCATTTCTCTAGATCAAGAGGGCTTAGGATAAGAGCTTGAAGCACCAAAGGAAGGAGAGGAAGGCATTAGAGCTTCATCAAGTTGGAGGGAAGAAGAAGGATTTAAGAAGAAGAAGAAGATATTAGGGAAATGTATGTAGAGGGGATCCAATCCCACATTTCTCACCTCATTGGTTTGAGGATTATAAGAAGTCTTTTCTTATATGGTAGAAATGATGGTGATGGCATTAGGAAGGTTTCACATCATGTGTTTGTTGATATGTCTATATGTTCTTTCTTATCATGCAAGTATGTTTTACCTCATATTATGAATATCATATCTTTAGCATGATGTCAAGTTAGTTACATGATCCTTTTATATGAGCTTTCTTATTATGAAATCCTAGAACCATGTACATGATAAATGATGAACCCTAGATGCTTGTAAGAACCTAAATGTATGATAAAAACCCTAAGGGATATTCCTAACCTAGTTGTTTATCTATTTATGTCCCTATGTTATAACAACATCATGTCCTTAGAGTTAAAGATGATGAGATGACATGTTAG
>LTAE01008207.1:0-17167 GCA_001647135.1 Pontederia paniculata | reverse complement strand
TAATTATTTTATATGTATATTTGTTTGATACATAAATTTTATGAGTTGACTATATGAATTTATATGACATCAATTGAACTTATGTTGGAACTTGACAATCTTAGGATGAATTATAGTTGAATTTTTTTGTGAGTTTGTGTGATTTATGAATTTTAATTTATTATTTTGATCTATTTTAAAAAATAATATATTTGATATTATTAAATTAATATTATATCTAAACTCTACGTATTTACGTATCGAATTTACGATACGAATCTACCCCCTCTAAAACGAATTTAGGTAGAAACTCGTACTTGACAACCTTGGTATTCATCATTCAAGTAGACTTCTAAAAACATTTATTCACGTAGAACGGAACCAGCTAATAATTAGAATACTTGTTGCCTTTTGGTTCATTCTTCAATGTAATGAGTGATGACATGTTACACTTTATTTCTGATCAGCGGGAATTGAACTTAGTTTTCTTATCCATCTTTAGTTTTTCCTGTGAATGCAAAGTGTCTTCCATCTCAGCACTATCCCATGTTCCATCGCCTGGAGTGGAGGCATTGCTGTCTTTACCTTTCGGGATTGTCCATGAGACACATTTAGATGGGAAAATTGTTTGGAACTTTTTGTCATCCACCTCTATGTTTGAGTTTTCCTCATAATATAAATAAAGTACATAATTCCAGCCGTTCATTTGCCCTTCAAAAAGAAAGTAATCTGAGTATTTGAAGTTCACTTGCTGACTTGCATTGAGTTTAACACGAGTTTATACAACATTCATTCAAGGGAAAGTCTGATCGAAATTCATGTGATCATCCAAGGACCAGCAAAGTGACATTTTTCTTAAATATGAGTAGCTCCAGCGTTCTACCTAGAGGATTCATAGTTGTTGCCAAATTTTAGTGTTGTCAGATGGTAGGGTTGCCATCTTTAGCTCACTGGATTAATGGTCTCTCTTTTGCTCAATGCATAAAACTTGTAGTTGCATTTCTAGTTGTACAAGATGAAATGATCTTCATCAGATCTTTCTTATTTCAATTTATAGTCCCTTTTCTGTTTGGATTCATTCATTATGATCCTAGAAGCTGTTATGCTGTGGCTTTTTATGTATGTGACTGTTAGTTTGTTTATTCATCCCCAATCCTGATAGTTTTCTTGTCGTAGCAGACAATCCAAAACAAAGAGAGTAACTCGTGTAGAGCTAAATCGAAGAGCTAGGCGCAAGGAGCAGTTAAAAGCAGAAGCTGAAGCAAGGAAGGTGGCAAACCTTTCCAAGGAAATTGATAGGTAATTCCTCTTCTCATGATAACTAATTAGGTCTCCTGCAGTATTTCCTTATATTGGTAGGCTGACAGCCTATGGCCCATTTTGTTTCTTGCTACAGTTTACCAGATATTATGAAAGAAATAGCAGAGGAGGATCAAGAAAAACAAAAAAGGCATACAAGGCGGCTCGTAGCTAAACAAGAAAGACTCAAATCTGCTCCCCCACGGCTTGGAAAGCACAAGTATTGTTCAATTTTTTATGAATACATATGCTTTCATTTTGATGTATCTGAATGCTTCTCTATATGCTGGGATTTCAGAATTATTTGATTCATTCTTGCTCATTACTTTTTTTTGGAAGGGGGAAAGGACGACTACAGGGTTGGTAGTCATCCGTTTGTATTGAATAGTAAATGTATATGTACAGGTATGTTAGAGAAGGCTACATTAGAGCTAAGCCTTCCAAAAAATAGCTCCCGAAAAAGAAACCCTATCTCAGGCCCCACTCCCTCATAAGAGAGATTTGGTGCACAATATTCTCAGTGTAACATCTCTTCTCCCCAAAAATTGTACGGTTGCAATGCAGCCATATCGCCATGTAGTAGCTATGAAACCGGCCCATGCCCTTCGCCAGCCCATGTTTGACCACGTGCTCAGGCCTGTATAGAGGCCCACAGCTCTTATTCTTGCTCATTACTAAAACCATTGTTAGAGAACATACTGTGATGTTGCCGAGTTGCTGCTGATGGGCATAAGTAACTTACCACTTTCATTTATGACATGCTTGTGATAATCTGAACATGCATCTTCCAATTACTTGTGTTATACAATTTGTTGTTGGCTAAGCATCTTTCCAATTTGCTTGTGAAACATGCATAAGAGTAACTTGTACATTTTTCAGTCTTGTTCCATCTCATTCGTGGTTGATCGTCTTCTTTTTATTATTGATTTGGATAAGTTGCTTTTGGCAATAAAAGGTTCGACAACGAAATAGAAGTCCTTTATTGATAGTCTGATTCTCAATTTTTCCCCTTGCCTTTGAAGATTGGTTACTGCTGAAGGATTAATTGTCCATCACTTATCACATATATAGCATTTTGGCTCAAATGTGTTGTTATATCACTTTGTTGCTAATATCGAACTATATGCTTCGCACTTTTAACAGTTTTTAAGACATCCTTTTTGGGCCTTATTATGTGTTGATTGTTCATTGACATTTAAGTTTTTCAGCTCTCTGTAAATTTGTCCCTTATGGTGATATTACTTTTGGGGCATAGTCATTTGTGGCCACTGATTAGTACTTAAACACTCGACTTTGTTAAGACGCAAAGCTTTTGTTTTTTTCCTGCAGATTTGAACCAGCTCCTCTTCAAGTTCTTTTGACTGAGGAGATTTCTGGTTCTCTAAGGAAGCTGAAGGTATTTAAGGTTTTCCTTGAACATCATTGTCTATACCTTATTCTGCTTTACTGAATCATGTTTTTCTTTCCCTAGGGTTGTTGCACTCTTGCAAGAGACCGGTATAAAAGCCTTGAGAAAAGAGGGTTGCTTGTCCCAAAAGCCAAAGGAAGCAAAAGGTTCTATCGGTTTCATACATTGTTTTAATACTATTTTACCTTTCATTTCTTGGGGGAAACATCATTCTGTGTGTTCATTTATTTTAATTTACTCATGTTAGTAGTACAAAACTGAGTAGCTTGGATCATGATTTTGAGGAAATGCTAGGACTGTCCATTCGAATTGAGTAGTAAAGGACCACTAAAGCAGGCATTTGGGGATATCATGGATGAGTAGAGGATTTTGGAGGAGGAGAATGATGGAAGAGAAAGAGCAGAGTTGGCTTTCAGAGGAGAAGGGAGGGTGCAGAAGATCAGGAGGGGAGGAAGTGGAAGCAGGGCTAGATGGGAAGGGGACGGAAATGGTTCTCTTTTCCTGTTTCTCCTCGATTTGCATGACAAAAACCAAACCATGCTAACCTGAACAGAATCAAATCAAATTGAATTTTTCCGGTCGACTTTGCTTGATTTTTAATTAAATCTAATAATTATAATGACAGCCCATAACTTTCTTTCCTTTTTCTTGAACATAACTAACTACTTTAAACACGTCTTGGCATTTATTGTAAAACAAAATAATGTTATCATTACATGATTCGTAATTGTTGAGCTCATTTTTTTCATTGTGAAGCATCATCTGACACGAGCTCTTTCTGAACAGACGGAAATAGAATCATATCAATGATCATGGCTGCACATCGGGTTCTTCATGAAATGCCTATTCCTGCAACAATCTCCAGTGTTTCTAATGGAGTTTGATACGAGGTAGAGGAATTTTGTTATCAATGTGGATGTTATTCTGGTTTTACACCTCCCCCGCTATCATTCCAAAGATAATTTATGAGCGATAGATAATTTATTTCTGAACTAAACTGTTGTCATTGTAGTAATAGTGACATTCTCGTCAGACTCACTTAATGATCCAACGATGAACGTGTATACATGTTTTTGTTTTGGATTCCTTTCTGGTCATTGATTAACCGTGGAGTCTGGACTTCTCATGGTCTGTTGTGTGATTTCCCCGAGTTCTTTTATCGTTAGTGATGCTTTTGTTTGCCATGGGAAATTTATATGGTTTGTTCCAAAACAATCGATTTTTATAACCTTGAAGTTTATTGTGGAATTTAAGAGATCAAGGGGCTAAAAATAGTGATAAAAATTTTATGTTTGTCATTAACAATAAAGTATATCTTTTTTTAGGGGCAATAGGGAGTCTTGAAATATTATTTATATATAACTCTGAGGTTCTGTTAATGTACAGTTTTGTACTTTTAGGTATATTTTGTGTATTTGATCATTCGTTTTTCTTACAATAAAATTTGAATATTAAATGTGCACAAGTAGGTCTAAAAGTGTATTAAAAAATTATGTTTAATTACCAATGGGTTTAGAGTGGAGTTTTTTTTTGCTTAAAGAAGTTTCGAGTTTAAGGCTTTGCATTTAAAATGTTTTCGTCGAGGCCATGTGCAAGTGTTCTACTTAGATTATTCGGAACTAGTAGTCTTTAATAAAAAATTATGTTCAATTAATGACAAATTATGTTTAATTAATGACGTATATACTCGTTGCAAGGCTACTCAAGCAATATTTTAAGGCTTCTTAATATCTAATTTATAGTGTTATTTATTTATTTATTCGATGTCGAGAAAGCTCGAAGACCTTGAAATTGCACGGAATTAAATTAGATAAGAAATATTTTTACTAATTTATTTATTAATACTATAATTAAAATGAGTGATAATAAATTTTTTTATCTTTATTTTCAGAATAGTTTTATTTTCAGCTCTTATTTTTAATGTACCAATAATTAATTTACAACGACTCATTTCTTTTTTTTTCTCTTCTTCCCATTTACTAGTTCTTTCTACTTTTTTTTCTTTTAACAATCAGCAATGCTTCAACTAATTTTACTCACTATTAATACAAATCTAATTTTTATTATTGAAGAACATGGTGAATATATCTTTTGTTTGTGCTTCGAAAAATATATTTATATTGTATTACACCCAAACTAATAGATTTGCATTTAAAAGCAAGTGAACAAAGTAAATTTTAAATTTATTTCATAATTATATTAAAAGGTCTCATAATACAATTTTATTTTAAGGCTTAGACTTCACAATGCAATTTGACTTTATGGCTTTCAATCTGTGGAGACGACCTGAATATGGGTTTGAATAAGAGATTTAATTTCTTTTCACCAGCGAAAAATAAGAAGAAAAATGTCAAACAACAAATCAAATGGACAATCTTGAAGATAACTAAAGGTAAAATATACTCAAATAGAAGCAATATATACATGTGTGTATATATATGTTCATGAAAGTTTAATAATCGTTGGGGTTTGTGTTCAGTTGATAATGATATTAGGGCTTGCATTTGTTTTCGCCGAAAGACAAATGCAACGAAATCAAATTGTGAAGAACATAATGTGTGATAAAAGTAACTATTTCTTATTTATAATCTATATCGTAAAAAATATATTCATTACGTTTTATGTACGGCATGAAATATCATAAAAGAATTCAGAATGTTTCTCGTATTCAAAGTTACATGTAATGTTGTGTCCATAGAAAGACTATTAATCAAGATTTCTCCCTTACTAAAGACAAAAAATATTATTGATAAGAATTGCAAAAGAATCTGAAATACTTTTGAGTTAAGAAAGATTAAAATGGCTATGATTACATCTTTTGTCTTCATTTTTTATTTCAGAATGATAGGTTGCAAATATAATTGGAAAATAAATAAAAAAACAAATCTCAACAAGTTGATTGGTAAAGTGGAAATTTTAAAATAAGATAAGCGACTACTTTAGCAGTTTAAAGAATAATGCAAAACTAAATTTGGTGACAGAGAAAAGAAAAATAATAAATGATACTAAAAAAGCGAGAATAATAGTATTGTTCTTGCTTTCAATAGTTGATGAGAACATAGAGGTAGTAGCAAAATTGACTAGATTGGACCCCATCCCATATCATAAAGGAGAGAGCGAGCGAGACTAGATAAGGCTTAAGTGAAGATTGGCTTGAATGAGACCATCACCATTTGTTACAGCTTACCGGTTCACGTCTACTATTCCTTCTTTACACTAGCTCTCGGCTAATGAATATGCAATCAATGACCGCCACAACTACTAGAATCGATAAGTTACACGAACTACCCTACTAATATTCACTAAGAAATGAAAGATATGCCATCTGACTCGCCTAATAGTCAGTTTCAGTTTACGGATAGTTCGTGGTGAAAACTAGCTCTACGAGAGAAGAGAGGAAGAGGAATCGAAGCGCTAACTTGAAAGCAGGACCGAGATGGAGCGTAGAGGGGATAACCCTGTGTTCATGTAGCCACGGTCTCCCTAGCAAAGCTAGGTAGGAGGTATAGATATTGAAGACGTGGATCTTAGCGCTCTCGATCACGACTTTGGATTACGATCACTTTTGTTCTATGGATTTGGAACTGTATATGTGACTGGATCCATTAACAAATGGTCGGTAGGTGGTCTTTATGTCGAGCCCCTGCTAATGGTATGGCTAGCTCTACCACATATGCTTATGGGTCAATGATTAGGCTAATGGATATGGACCCGTACTAGAAAAAGATGGAACAACTATGGCTATGGGCCCAAATGAATAGGGGGTAAGCACGTAATTGTGTGGTATATAATCGGAAGATTCCGTGGTTAAGTCGGTAAGCGTACAAAAAAGTCTTTTCCTCTTTTTGGAGGGACGTTGAAGCCGAGGCCATTTCCAGCAAATAGGGAAGGAAGAATTCCATTATCAATAGCACATGCTTGCGGGAATAGAGAAAGGAGCCGATGGGTTTTATTGAGTTGTAGGTGTAGAAAAAGCTTATTATAAATAAGGTTGACTCGGTCAACCGTAGAAAAGTATTTGATTGAACAAGATCACGGAAAGCATTTGAACCACATAAAGCAGAGTGAACAACTCCCTAGCCAGACTAATGAAAGTCGAATGCCCCTTAAACCCAGGTTCTAAAGAACCAGACACTTCATCCCGAGTCCTATCGAACCTACAAGATGGACTGACCATGATTTTTATGGCATACTCCCATTATTATTATTATTATTATTATTATTATTATTATTATTATTATTATTATTATTATTGATACCCTCTCGTTAGTAGCTGCCTTAATCCCATAAAGGACTTCTCTTTCTTTTTATCCCCTAAAAGGTTGAAAAAAGAAAACAAGTGAACTGTCCCAAAGAGGCAGACATCTAGGTAACAACTCCTTGGGCATATCTAAACAAGATTCATTGCCCTCCTCCCGACAAAAAGACAATTAGTTCACTTGGGGTCGTCGTAGCCTTTTCTTGTTCTTTCTAAGAGGTCATTCTCTGCATCAACAATTCCATTGCCTTTCCTTGCCCATGTGAAATCCAGTTCTTGCCAAGTCGTTGAGGAAGAAGAAGTCTCGATATGCCGAAAAGCGGATGCTCATCCAATCAGTCAAAGCATCTCATAACATGTGAAATCACCTTTTTTTTTCTTTTCAAAAGTAACTATACCATTTGCAAGTATATTTTGATTCTCCCTCTCCTTTTCTTAAATAATTATTTTATCTTAATAAATTCATAAACATTTATAATTAATAAACATTTAGCGTTTATTAATTTTTACATAAAAGTGCAAGTACAAGAAAATGTAATACTATAAATATTATTTTAAGTATTAATTATTTTTTATATTATCATATTTATTGGATAATATATATTATTAAAAATATTAATATGAAAAGACTAATCATAGGATATAAGAAACATGTTAATTTAAATAATTAAAGTAATTGTCGAAATAATACTTTTTATCATTATTTAAATTTATTTAATTCAGTATTATAATATATTATGATGATTATTAATTTTCTGTTAATATAATTAAATTAAATAAATACATAATATTATTTAATAGAATATATAATAAAAAATATTAAAATTATTATCTTGTTCTCATTTTCATCAAATATTATCTAATATTGATAATTAAAATAGTAATAATCAACCAAAGAATGTTTTAGTTTTGTTTCTTACACAAGAATGTCTCACCCTCATTCGTACCATTCTAATTCTTATACCAAAGAGGCCCTTTGTGCTTAATGTAAAATTACTGAAGATAAAAAAACCCTGATGAAAATTTGTCAACAATTTTAAGACGAAGTGTTGTATCCGATTTAGAACTCATGTTCTTTTGTTATGGAAGTCCAAGCCACCTGAACCAACAATAAGATGTATAATGCCATTAGGGAAAAATCGAACAGTAAATAAGAAGATGGAAGAAAGAATGCTCTGATTTAAAAAAGAAGCTTATATCTTATTTGAACTGAGAGATGAACCGAAATTTTAAGCTACACTTTTTACAAACAGGGGAAAAAAGTATAGCTACAAAACAACAATGACACCCTCAATCCTCTATAAATTGGTGTTAAATTATCACATATCTAGCTACAGATGCCACTCTATCCTTGTTCCATGTATTAGATCTTAAGCTGCCTTTTATTGCAGAAGGAATGGATCCTGTCACAAGCCTCCCTCAGCAGATAAGCAGGTACCACCAAAGAATATCCTTGTTCCATGTATCAGTTCTTAAGCTGCCTTCTACTGCAGAAGGAGTGGATCCTGTCACAAGCCTCCCTCAGCAGATCAGCAGGTACACCAAAGAATATCCTTATCCAGTTCTTCAATCCGATGATCGAACCTATACGCGGTATAAGACATCATCAATATCATCAACGAAAGATTTTAATTTCCCATGAATAAGAAACTTATATTGATTGTGTCAATTCATTATGTACCTGGGAGGACAAGGACAGATTCTTCTCTGATCAATTCCTTGGCGAAATCCATGTCATTCTCAATCCCGAGCAGAATGGTTGTGTTCAATTCAACCTGCAATCCATGCACGAAGGGAGAGTAATTACTGTCTCCTAACTCCTGAGAAATCCAAGTACAACAAAAGTGACAGTAGACAATTGATGCAGGGGCTTTACCATCATGAACATTGAGCCTTGTGGCTTTGTGTAGCACTGCAAGGCTTCAATCTGTTCTAGCTTTGCATAAAGTGTGTTCAATGAGTTCTCCATCACCGCGAGGACATTTGAGTGGAAAGCCTCGTGGGTGTCAGCCAAGATGCTGGGAACTGCTGCCTGTTGCAAAAATATATACATGACATATGAGTGATCAGACATGAATTGGAAACCATCTGCAGAGATTAGAACTCATGTAGTGTTCCTAAACCTGAATCACAGAAGGTGACCCTGAATTAACATTCATGTACATCTCAGTCGCCTGCTTAACCTGTTGCAATAAAAGAAGAGATAAGTAGTCTATGTATATGTTCTTAACAAAGCAACAAATACCTGCATCGAACTATTAGGAAGTGGTGATCACAGTGTAAAGATTGATGGTTATTGACCTGTTTGATGACGCCAAGAGGGTCGGATATTGCGAGCCAGCCGCAACGCCAACCGGGAAGCATCCATCGCTTGGAAAGAGATCCCAAGGTTATGACCGGCGCTATGTGAGCAAAGGAGGCCATGGGAACAAATTTGCCTCCACAAAACACCATGTGACCGTAGACCTCGTCGGCAATGATCGGAATGTTGAGGTCCCTAGCGGTTTCAGCAATCTGCAGCAGCACAAAAAGTTACGTTCTCATCAGCAATCTGCTGAGGAACTACAAGACCGACGTAGTGCATGCGTGGAGTAGTATGCAGGAAGGTACTACGTACCTTGTGGAGGTGGGCGGAGGAGTAGACGGCGCCGCAGGGGTTGTTCGGGTTGATGACGACGATGCCGACGGTGTTGGCGTCGACGAGGGAGCGGACCTGGGCGAAGTCGAGCTCCCAGGCGCGGCGGGGGACGAGGTCGTAGAACCTGATGTTGATGCCGGCGAGCTCGCAGGCGTTCTCGTAGGGGGGGAAGCCGGGCCTGGGGAGGAGAACGTTGCAGCCGGGGTACGCGAGCACCGTGAGGGCGACCTGGATGGCCTGCGTGCCGCCCACCGTCATGAAGACGTGGTCGTCCCTGATGCCGTGCTTCACGCCCTTGGACAAGTACTCGGCCACCGCCCTGCAACGTTTTTTGTTTTTGTATTAGTAATAATAGTATCAGTACAATGGAGACCAACGGCCGTTGAGCTACATGAGAAAAATTAGAACCAATGCACTTTGCATCCTTAGAAACTCATTCTTAGAAACTAACAAAGGCTGGATTGAAATGAAAATAGTATATCTCGAATTCGAATTTTCTCGAACTTATTTTCGGTCATAATCTCATCAGTCATGACCCATGATCATTAAAAGAAAATATAGGAGAGGAGAGGCTTGGATTTAAACCTTAAACCTCTGGATGCTTATCAAAACCACCTATCTACTATGTTAGTTAGTTACTAATGATTATTTATTAGTATTTAATTTATTTATTGACTATAACTACTAGTATATACGTATATATATATATATATATACTTTATATACCGAAAAGTTGGGGGGCCGTGGCCCCCCCGGGTATATGTGGGTCCGCCTCTGCATCGATTTGAGTATCGAGAGATTTTGACTTTCAATTTTATTAATAAAATTTATGTGCTTTTTTATTATTAATATATTTTTTTCAGATCATGAAACTCTTTTTATAATCGAAAATAGCACCCATTAATGCAATCCGGTAAACACAATTTAATCAGGCCAACCTTGGAAAACTATTTTAACAACCGAAAACTACAACAAATGGAGGGTGCAATCTCGTATCCCGGCCCAGATCTATATTATAAGCCTACACAAGTGAAAAGCGCAGCAGAGCCCTAATTGTTTGTCACAAATTTTAGCATCAAAAGTAGACATACGACAGTTTTCTTATATGACATATGTTCACTTACTATCAATATAATATTTTGAAAATTTTAATAGAGTTGTAAATATTTTTTTATTTATATATGTCAATCAAGTGTTTAACCATTGAGATTAAATCTGATATAAATAATTTATTTTTAAATAAAATTTAATTTTGTTTTTTAATGAAAATCTAATTATTTATGTTAAATTTAATTTCAACCGTCAAATATATTGATTAATATGTATGAGTCAGCCTTTAAATTCTATTTCGAAGATAAAGGATAAAAATGTGTGCAACACCACACATTTTGCATCCAACCTCCATTCCAGGGGTTGTTGGGTGAGCTCAGCAAAAATTCCCTCAAAAGGAAGCAATGAATGAAGCTGAGACTTTGCAACCATTTTCACCTCGTTATCATGGGACCAGAAAAAAAAAATTAAATGATGTGCAGTTTCGGCAACCAGGGAAGTGGAAACATTTAATTCAACTTTGTCCCCAAACGAAACGATATCTACATGCATGTTCAAGAGACGCCAACAGGTAGTAAAAGAAGAAGAGAGCAAACGCCAAGTGGAGGGCGACGTCGGCACAAATCGGACGCAGCAATAACCACGCGGATGCTGCGGCAGTCTCATTAAAGAAGGACCTTGTGACTTGATTCATTTTACTGACGGATCAAGTAATTATTATTAAGAAATCTAAAATTTTACGAATCGAGTTAGTAGAAACTATAAGAATCGATCTGATCTGGTCAAAGAAACGTGAAAGATTTGAGTTTTCAATCGATGTTAAAAGGAAACTGGCAATTGTTTCAATAGAGGTCGAAATCAAGGTAATTGGAAGTATCAGCTAAGTGGTTGTTTGTTGAAGGGACTCGTAGCTTCTACTAACATGAAAAAAGATGAAACAAAAGAAAGAAGAGGATCAAACTTGATTCATCAGTAGATCAGAATGGAGTTGGTTGGATTTCAATTGGATCCAATTTAGTGTAAATTCATTATGTATAAATTTAGTAGTTTTAGTTTGCAAATGAAAAATATGAAATTGACAATGAATCTCACTTTTTCGGAACTAAAATTACTAATTATATTTATATCAATTTACGCAGAAATAGTTTTACACACATATGTTCCTTTTTTAAATAATGATGATTATAATGAAAAAAGTTACAAAATAAAATAGTAATAGAAAAAAATGATCTAAAAAAATATTAAAAAGATAAAAAAAATAGATAACATGTATAATTTTTTAGTTGGGGAAAATCAGGATCAACGCCTAATGACAAACAACGTAAAAACTAAAAGAAATACTATTACAAGATTGAATGTAAATAACTTTTAAATAAAAGAATATTGAAATTACTCTTTTTTGAAATAAATGAATCAAAATCTATTGAACGGTACAAATATTGAAAAAAAAAACGTTTTTTTACCAGAACCATTTTTTAGATGCGTGCAAAAGTAATCCAATATAAATAAATAATAATAAGTTTAGGAAGGTTGAGTCTTGACGCAAATAATCATAAGATAAATACAAGTAATTGGTGCATATATATCCAAGATGAGAGGAAAGACTCAAGACATTTATCTGAATAATTCTCTGAATCATCCCTTCATCAGCATGGAAGAACTTGTTCCATGTCCAGAAACTTCCTACTTGTTGTTTGATTGTTGCTATCAGTCTGATTAGATTGTGTACATTTGTGATGAGTTTGGCTCCACAAGAAACATCGGTCATGTGCAAATTTACATCAATTTGGCACCATGTTTTCTTTTTAAAAGAACTGATTTAAAATTCAACGGAGATTAGTTCAATTTCGATACAACAACTTTTTAAAACTTTTAGTCTTAGTCTTTTATTTTTAATTATTCTTTCGCATAAATCGTAAATTAATATAAATATGATCATGTGTCACACGAGAAATGCATAACAAATTGCTATACAATATTGGTAAGATCGAAATTTTACTTAGAATCATAAGAGAGTTGCAAGATCGACGATTAAACAGAGATCATAAAATTTTATGAAGAGATTAAATATAAAATAATCATAAAATAACTTAAAAAGAATTGAGATATTGACAATTATATTATTATGCATCTCCATTAATCTTTGTGATTTTACAACTCTTGATTATTAGACGAATATGATGAGGATGATTTTAAAATTTGATTTTATTTTCTTTTTCACTGATCCAATTACTATCAATAAGAGTTAGCTTAGTTGATAAATTTAATTCTAAATTTAAATCAAAAGTTATTTTTTTTAATCTTCCAATGGACATTCATTTTCCTAAAGATCATTTTAATTTGAGAGAAAAACATCTTGGAGTTTAAATTTATGGCGTCTCCATTAGCGGACCAGAACTTGTTCTTTAAATTTATCGAATTCAAACCACACAAAAAAATAAATTAAAAGAGAAGTAACAAAATTGACGAGGATTTGTGTGAGCCGTAAATCAATCAAAATGGATCACAAAATATCAGCGAGGGAAACTTGGTCCACTAAAACATGTGCAACTTGGAAAAAGGATCATCGCGAAAATTTCCACGAACCAAGTTTTTTTTTTTTTTTGCATCATCTATTTTCTATATTTATTCAAACATTAACTAAATAAGTCCTAGTAATTAAATATTTCAAGCTTTTCAATTTCTTCATGGAGAATATTTAACAGTTTCTAACTTTACTACTTGCCGGTTAACTGTTTAATATGTCATTGCACTAACAAAAATGGAAAACATTTAATATGTAACATTTGCAAACTATATATCTTGATACTAACTTTTATGTGTTTTTTTTTACTTTTCAGGAAGTAATTAGTTAAATAACTTTTTTTTGCTCGATAAAAAAAAACGAAAAATTCCTTAGCAAAGTTTACTGCGAGGTAAAAAATGTGAATGAGATGGTACGATATCCACCGAAGACAAGAGAGAGAAAGGGCGCACAAACAAGGATAAGGAAGGAGAGAGAGAGAGAGAGAGAGAGAGAGAGAGAGAGAGAGAGAGAGAGTGTTGATCTTGGAAAACAGCGCCTTGTTCGGCGACCCGCCATTGGCGACTTCGAGGCTCTGCAACAATCAAACAAACGAATCGAAACATTCGACATCAAAGAGAGGAGAGATAAGAATGGAGTTGAGGAGGTGAAGAAGCCATGCCTGAGTCGTAGGCGCCATTGGAGAGGAGGAGGATGAGGAGGAGGAGGAGGAGGAGGAAGAAGAAGAAGAGGAGTTTTTTGGTTGAAGAGTAGGAGTTTGGACTATTTAGTTTCGTTCCGTGGGCTATGGGGATCTTTATAGACCCGGAGAGTGAGATAACCGCAAGTCCGCAACTATATTTTTTTAAACTTTATTTTATTTTATATAAAAAAATAGTCCACTATTATTTTTTAAGAATTTAAGAGAGTTGTACCTATTTAAATAAGATATATAGTGTACATTGAATTTGAGATCTATGATAAAAATAAATAGAAAATTTTGAATATTAAAAAAATTATTTATTTTTAATCACATATCAAATTCAACTATTCAAATTATAGAGCACACAGTGTATCCTACTCAAGGGCGGAGTCAAGAAAGGTCAAAAGGTGCATTGACACTCTTAGACATAATTAATTTTTTTATTATAGCAGCTTAATATTATATATATTTATTATTAATTAGATGAAAATAACTTAATACAAAAATTAAAAAGTTTTTAGTTCAATCTCTTTTATCTTCATTTTTCTTTTATACTTAATTTATCATTTTCACCTTTTTTCTTATTTATTCTTTATTTTTTTAAAAAATATTTTCTTAACTTTATACTCCTTCAATTTAGATTCTGACTTCGACCTTGATCTTACTTAAATAGAATACTTCTTCATTAAATCTTTATTTTAAAGGGCTATTTTTTTCTTAATTACAAAATATATGTTATGACCAATCGGACCCATAACGAAAAGTTAGGGGGGCCGATATATATAAAAGTAAAATAAAAAAATTGAAATGGGTCAAGGATAGAACCCTAGACCTCAATATAGTACACAAAACCTCCTAAACACTATACCAAATAGATAAACTTGCTCTTTTTTAGCACTTATTTTATATATTAATTGTATCTACTAGTAATATGTATAATAATATATGTTTTCTCTCTACATATTTCAATATTATTCTTACCATTTTTTTTATTTTATATTCATAAACATTTTTCAGAAGATGAAATTATTATTAGGGAGATTTGTAATGAAGATATGCATATATTATTTATGTTTAATTAATAGCCCATAATATATATGATGATGCTAATATTATTCTTTTTTAAAATAGAATATTGGGATATAGGAGATCCAACTTATGAATGTAAAAATTGTAGAGCATTGTTTTGGTTTGAGGAAAGAATCCACGAACAATATAAATAAAAATTTCTAGAGTTCTCTTTATGTTGTTGTCATGGAAAAATAAAATTGCCCAATTCAAATGAACCTCCTCAAATTTTGAAGCAATTGTTGTTTGGATCAGGTTAGAAAAGATTCTCTTTTCATCTTAAAGATATAATACATTCAAATACAAATGTCCATTAACTTGTATATTGTTTAATGTAGGAGCAAAAAGTGATTATTTTCGAGAGAACATTAGAAATTATAATTCTATATTCTCATTTAGGTCAATGGGTGGAAAGATTGATATATCTATAAATCAAACACGTGGACCTAGAACTTTTAAGTTATTTGGTCAAAATTATCATCAAGTTGGAAGTTTATTGCCCATTGAAGGATCAATACCAAAGTTTGCACAATTTTATATTTTCTATACAGAAAATGAAATAGAAAATAAAATTCATGTTGTGAGGTTAGTTTTCTAAAATATTTGGTATTTGTTTGTTGTTTTAATTTATTTGTGTTTACTAACTTCAAAATATCTTTTTATGCAGTCGTGGTCAATCTATAGACACTTTTCATATAGAGATTATTAATGATTTGAAACAAATGCTTGATGAACATAATGTTTTGGCAAAGACTTTTAGAATGATAAGAGATAGATTTCGAGAAAATATAAATTGAAATATTAGACTCAGATTGATAGGGAAAAGAAATTCTGATGAAAGAAGATACAATTTACCAACAACTTCAAAAGTAGTTGCTTTGGTAGTGGGAGATTTTGAATTGTCTAAAGGTGATAGAGATATTATCATCGAAACTCAATCTGGACAATTGCAAAAAATAAATGAGTTAAATCTTGCTTATTTAAGTCTGCTTTATCCATATGCTGAAAATGGCTATAGAGAAGATATTTCACTTACTCAATATAAAGAGTCAACCCGAGGAAGAAAATACATCACCATGAGATAATATTTTGCTTATAAAATTTAGGAAAGGAAGAGTAAGTCTTCAACACTTGTATTCTCCAAAAGATTATTTCAACAATTTATAGTTGATGCATATGCAATGATTGAGTCTTCTAGCTTGAAGTATGTTAGAGTTCATAAAAAACAATTAAGAGCATTAGTTACAAAGGATTAGCAGATGTTGTGTTGCGTGGTGAGATTAATCCTTCTTCTCAAGGAAAGATAATCATTCTGCCATCTAGCTTCACAGGTAGTGCACGATACATGCTTCAAAATTATCAAGATGCTATGGCTATATGCAAATGGACGGGATATCCTGATCTTTTCATTACATTTACCTGCAATCCAAAGTGACTTGAAGTATGTAGATTTGTAAACACAAGGGGTTTGAATCTTGAAGATCGTTCAGATATTTTATCTAGGATTTTTTAAAATCAAATTAGACAACTTAATAAAGGATTTTCATGATAATAAAGTTTTTGGAGGATTAAAAGCAGGTACAAATTCAAATTTTAAAATCGATAAGTATATTATATTGTAAAGTTATATAAATAAGAGTCATATATGCATTTAGTTGTTTTTATTTTATTATTAATTGTTTTCATTTTGGTGCAATGATATATACAATCGAATTTCAGAAACGGGGTTTGCCACATGCTCATATATTGCTTTTTCTTCACGAGCAAAATAAATTTCCAATAGCAATAGATGTTGATCGAATAATTTCAGCAGAAATTCCTGATAAGTTGATTGATCCTCATTATTATAAAACTGTGGAAAATTTCATGTTGCATGGTCCATGTGGTGCTGTTAAAAAATCTTCTCCTTGCATGCAAAATGGGAAATGCATAAAGCACTTTTTCAATAGATTTATTCCGTCAACGACAATTGATGAAGAGGGTTATCCTATGTACAGAAGAAGAGATAATGGTAGAACTATGAACAAAAATGGTGTTGAGTTGGATAATAGGTATGTTGTGCCGCACAATCGCTACTTATTATTAAAGTATGATGCTCATATAAATGTGGAATGGTGCAATCAGTCAAGATCGATCAAATACTTATTTAAATATGTCAATAAAGGATATGATCGTATTAATTTTGCTTTTTCACAAAGTTCAAATGATGAAGATTCATCAGATGTTGCGGATGAAATTAATATGTATTATGATTGTCGATA
>LTAE01008206.1:0-12412 GCA_001647135.1 Pontederia paniculata | reverse complement strand
CGATCGTCTATGCCTCCTCCTCCATATACACTCCTCTAATACTGGTCGACCTCTCCATATCTTTGGTTGACAGTTTGTGCTCTACTGCTCATGTGACCTCCTCCTCCTCTGATACTGGTCGACCTCTTATATCCTTAGGACGCCCGCTGCACACTTATGATTCTTCATGATATATATTACGTGTGCAGTGGTCGTTCATTCCTTCAGCTCAGGTCGACCGCTGTACTGAACTTGTCTATGTCCTATTACAGAAATCAGCTCAAACAAGTTCATCAGTACAAACTGAGTTTACTTACAAATTTGTGATCATTCAAAACAATTTCGGGATCCTAGATTCAACATGGACTGCATCTATTTTCCTTCCATGTGTGCTCTTTGGAACAGAGAGCCATCAAAGGACTTTCCCACAAGTAGAGGCATAAGACAAGGCTGCCCGCTATCGCCCCACATTTTTGTCTTATGCATGGAAAGACTTGCACATCTCATTAACCTTTGAGGTGCAAGCAGGAACTTGGAAGCCATTGCATGCTGGAAGAAGAGGTCCTGCTATCTCCCATCTTATGTTCGTCGACGATCTATTATTATTTGCGGAAGCTACTATTAATCAAATGCAAACAATCACAGCAATCTTAAGTAGGTTCAATGCGACATCTGGCCAAAAGGTTAGCATAACTAATTCATTAATGTACTTTTCAAAATCAGTCTCTACGATTGTGCGCAATGACATCTTGCAGGTCAGCTCCTTCACACCAACAAACTCGATGGGGAAATTCCTCGACATCCCTATTGTTCATGGACAGATTCGATGTAAGCACTTCCAGTTCCACATATTGGTCACTAGGGTCAAGAACTGGGTCGGTGGCTGGGCAGCAGGTGCTCTCTCATTTGCTGGCTAGGTGACCCTCACACATTTTTTCCTCCAAGCCATGCCATCGCATGCCATGCAAACAATGCCCCATCCCTCGCACAATATGCTCTGAAATGAATAAATGGTGCAGAAGTTTCATTTGGGGACACAAACAAGACCAGCGAAAACTGCACCCAGTTGCATGGAGCACAATCACACAACCCAGATAACAAGGCAGCCTAGGCTTAAGGGATCACCAAGCCTTTAGTATAGCTGCCCTTGCGAAGCTCGGCTAGAATATTCATTATCAGCCAAACACACTATGGGTTCAGGTTTTAAAAGGAAAATACGAACGAAGATGGGACCATGGTCTCTAACTACAAGTATACATCAAGGACTTTTGGCTTTGGCGAGCAATAGCATGTGCATGGAACTCAGTGAGAAATGGTGCACAATTGACCATAGGATCATGTGACCGAGCAGCCTTTTGGTCTGACTGCTGGATCACAGGTTTGCAGCCCTTGGAAAACATCACTACGATGACCCTTCTGCCCCAAATCCGCCACAAGAAGGTTTTTGATATGCTAAATGCAAATGGTTCATTGAAATGGGACGAATTTGTACACCTAGTGGACTCAAGGATGTTAATGGCAATTGCCTCCGTCAACTTGGACGAGCGAACAACAGACACCATTTGTTGGACAGCAGAGGCCTCTGGAAAATATTCAGTGCACTCAGCCTACAAACTACTAAAAACATACACATGGCATGAACCAAGGCTAATTTGGAAATTTATTTGGAACTGGGAAGGCCCGCAACGAATTCAAACATTCCTGTGGATGGTTGCACATGAGCGCCTTATGACAAATGTTGAGCGAGCTCGGCATTATCTTGCTAACTCTGACACATGCCCTAAAGTGGTTGGGTTAGGCAGAGTCAATTCTTCATACTCTACGTGACTGCAACCAGTTGGACCTGTATGGTTGCTTCTAATTTCCTACCTGTAGAAGAGATAACTTCTTCAATCTTCACCTGCAGAAATGTCTTGAAATAAACCTCAATAAAAAAGGACGTATGCACGAGACCGTATCATGGGCCACCACATTCGAAACAGCATGCTGGAGCTTCTGTTCATGGAGAAACAACACCATTTTTAATAAGGGGCAACAACCACACCACACACCTGTGGAAGCCATCCTCAACACAGCAACCTCCTTCAAAAGGGAATTTGAGCTCACAACAGCAAATGGAGGTCAAGACCAAGAACTCAGACTGATCAAATGGGAACCTCCACCCATTGACCAGGTTAAACTCAACTTAGATGGCACTTTCCAAATAAGAGTCAACTGTGCAAGGGTAGGAGGTCTACTTCGGGATAACACCGAGCAATGGTTGGTTGGCTTTAGAGTGCAATTCAACAGCTCTTCACCGATTGTGGTTGAACTTTGTGGTGATATAACTGGCCTCGATGCCGCTTGGAGCAAAGGATATCGGCAAGTCATCTCGGAAATGGATTGCAAAGATGTTGTTCAATTCTTAACAGGAAATGCCACACCAGGTGATCATCTCCGGCCCCTGGTGGAGGCAGGCCTGCACACACTGAGGCACAATTGGGTAGTGTGTGTCAAGCATACAATACGTGAGACTAATGATGTTGCCGACCTTCTCGCACGTCAAGCAATATCTTCCTAGAACAAGGACTACGTCTGCGTGCTTGACAACCCACCTCCCAGCATTGTCCCTCACATTTTTGTTGACATAGTAGAGGTTCACTTACCCCGGGTGTCAAATTTTGATTTCTATAATTGAATACTTTGTTCCATTGTGGATTTTTTCATCCATTATTTACCGAAAAAAAAGTTTTGGTATAGATCTCAAAATATGTTAGCATAAACCTTGTGTCATTTTCGATGGACAAAAAAAATTGTTGACCACAATCATGTTAGTAAAAATATATGCCAACAATAATTTATTTGTTGATATAGATATATGTTGTTATCAATAAATATATAATTATCCATTGAGATATATTAACATTTTGTTGGCAATGATCATGGTCTATGTCATCGGACACAAGAGTAATTTATAACGCATATCCTTTTGTGGATTATTTGAGCTTTGAGGAAGTTCTAATCGAACAAATAATTTATTTTAGAAGTTCAAATCTTATCAAGCAAAATGTTAATTAATTATCTATGACCATTATTCTTTGATGGTTCTTCAAATCATAACCAAATTATTTGATTGACAATTTTTTTATTTTTTTAATATTATTTTTTTTAATATTTGCTATTTACTATTATAAGCTTATTTAAGAAATAGTGCTAAAAACAATATTTGATACAATTTTATTTCATCACTAATAGGGGCAAAGTGAAGATATAATAAAATTCTTAAAAGTCCATAACATGTAATTATAAGACTCGATATTCAAATTTACAAATAATTCAAATATCTAAATTCATATATTGTCTTATCTTGTTACAAGCATTCTAATTAAGACCTAACATAGAAGTTCTGCTTAGATCAAGACTTCTGCGCCATTCAGTTGTAAATAATCTTCACTTAATATCTTGCATTTCTCATCCGAAAATGTGCATGATCTATATGCATCATCTTTCTATGACTTGAAGTTGCACTTTCATATGGTGTGAATTCTTTTATTTCATATGGTGTGAATGCTTTGAAAATAAACCTAGGCAAATAGTACTATGCTAATATAACATGTGGTAGAAAATCAAATGAAGTCTCTATCTACTAATATGAAACAAAAATATAATATGGCTAACAAAAATGTTATAATTTGAAAAAGAAAATCATCACTAAGCATCCTAAAACATTTAATAGTGGAAGAGGAGAGGAGATTTAGTAGTTTGATGATGAGGAGATGAAAATAACTATTGGATGGAAAAAATATTTAGGAAATCCAATTCAGTTGAGGGGTTATAGAATGTTCAATGACGAAAAAAGATAAAGCATCATGTTGTTATGTTAATTTATTTTCTAAAATGCGATAATCTATTTAACACATACAATGCATCATGATTACTTTCCAACTATTGCATCAATTTGTTAGATCCCAAGAGTCAGAAGACATCAGAGTGCAAAGGGAAAGGAAGAGACCAAGTTACTTAGCAGATTTTATAACAAAGTAATGCTAAAAGCATTTAAGCATGTAAGAAGTTAAGAACAATCATGAATGTAGTAGAACATGTAAAAGGAAGGTGACATGTAACAAATCATGTGACAAACATATAACTGATCACATAAGAACTTGTAATAGAATCAAGAAAACTTGTAACAATGAGGAAGTAAAGGTTTTTATCTCGCTTTTGGCCAGAAGTCACAAACTATTTTCCCTTTCCTCTTGCTTCGAGCTGTGGAGATCGAATAACCTTCTTTCTCCCTTCTTCTTACCATTCTTCTCATCACATATCTGGTGCATGTTCCTCCAGCTTCTTTTACAATAGCAAGACCTAGATCTGCAACCTTCGGCAAGCACAATAGCACGATATTCCGACATAACCTTCAAACACTAGAGAACCTGCACACCAGAAAAGGATCAAAAAAGGTTGTAGGAAAAAATTACTCGTGCCTTAAATACTTTTGCAAGGCAAAGTGCACGAATGAGTCTATCGGCGCGTGTGCAAGACAAGCTGCGGAGAGAGTTGGGTTGCACAATAACAAGCCCAACAATTTGGTGCTCTTGTTCCTTCAGTATTCTCTTCTGACCAATATCAATGGTAGAGGGCACACGATGTTTAAGAGTTGAGGATTGAGTTGGTAAGCTTCAAATATTAATTGAACAACAATTTCTTTCTATCACTAGAAATTTGAATTCTTTGATAAAGAAGTATGATACTTTGGCCTCCTGGATGGATTCACACAATGTGAATGTTACTCCTAATACCACAGCGACTCATGGTGCTTCTACTAATTATGTTCTTTTCTGTTGGGTTAATGATGGTTCTTCTGAATTATCTCCTATCTTGAAAGAATGTTAAATTGAATATTCCTAATTTTTTTGGGATGATCCATTGGGGTGGATCTTTAAGGCTAACAATTCTTGGATTTTTATAACATTTCTTATGATAATAGAATTATTGTGGTTTCTTTTGCCTTTGAAGGGCCTGTTTTACAATGGTATAGGTGGATGCATAAAAATAAGTAAATTCAGTCTTGATCTTATTTTTTAAAAGCCTTAGAAATATGGTTTGGACCATCTGAATTTGAAGATAATTAAGGTGATTTGTCTAAATTGACTCAAACTAGATCTATTTTTGAGTATCAGTCACAATTTGAGTCTCTTTCTAATAGAGTCGTGGGATAATTTGAGTCTTTTTTGTTTTCTTGTTTCATATCTAGATTGAAACATCAAATCATAAGAGAGGTCTTGGCTTTTCAGCCTAAAACAATGATTCATGCTATTAGTTTGGTCAAGCTACAGGAGGAGAAGTTCTTGGATGGTGTTGGGATGCCTAAGAAAATTTCCTTTAGACCATGAACTTATTCTTCTCCTTCAATTTCTAAGACAATTCCACTATCTATTTCTCCTTTTCTCTCTCAGGGTAATTATATATCTGTACCTCCCAAAGTTCCTACTGAAACTACTGCATTGTTTGTTAAGAGATTATCTACTTCTGAAATGTTGGCAAGAAGAGAGAAAAGTGTTGTGTTATAATTGTGATAAGAAGTTTCATAAGGGTCAAAAGTGTAAGCGTAAATTTCTACTGCTATTGGCATTGGAAGATGATGTTATTTTGCATTTAGAATAATTATTGTAGAGAAACTGTTCTATAGATTCTTTTGAAATTAGCTTGCATGCTCTTTCTAGGGTGGTATGCCTCAAACAGTGAGGCTATTGGGCATCATTGCTAGTAATTATGTTACAATTCTGGTGGATAGTGAGTCCACCCATAATTTTGTGAGAGAAACTCCTATTTCCAGATTGGGATTACCAATTTGTCCTTCAAGTTATTTCAATGCCATGATTGAAAATGGTGACAACCTTGGTGTGGAGGTCTTTGTTTATAGGTGGAGTTTCATATTCAGGTTTTAAAATTTGTTGATGATTTTTGTGTGTTGCCTATTGAAGGAGATGATATGGTACTTGGAGTGCAATGGCTTCAAAAGTTGGGTCTATTACTATGGACTACAAGCAATTATCCATGGCCTTTGATTGACAGAATCAGATAGTATTGTTATCAGGTACTAACAAGTTAGGGCCATCTACAATTACATACCAACAGTTCAAGAGATTGGTCAGTCTTGATGATGTTATGACTTCCTTTCGCTTAACTGGTTCAACATAATCAGTACACTGCTGAGGACTCTAGCTATATTCCAGGGCTTCCTGAAATAATATTTAAATTTAGTTATGTGTTTGATTCCCCAACTTCTCTACCACCTTGTAGGGATGTGCGATATCATATTCATTTGCTACCAAGAAGTGATCCTGTGAATGTAAAGCCCTATAGGTATCCTCATTTTCAAAAATCTAAAATTTAAAAAATGGTCAAGGAAATGTTGGATCAGGGAGTAATTCAACACAGTTCAAGCCCTTTTTCTTCTCACGACTATTGGTTAAGAAAAAAGATGTCTTGGAGGTTTTGTGTAGACTACTAAGCCCTAAGTGATATTACTATCAAAGATAAATTTCACATTCCTACTATCGATGAACTCTATGGTGCTACCTTCTTCTCTAAACTAGATCAAAGAATGGGATATCATCATATTAGAATGGCTATTGGTGATGTGGCTAAGACTGCCTTTAGAACTCTTGAGGGTCACTATGAGTTCTTGCTTATGCCCTTTGGGCTTATTAATGCTCCATCTACATTTCAAGCTATCATGATCATGATGCTTGTTCCCTATTTGAGAAAGTTTATCATAATTTTTTTATGACATTTTATTCTACGACTATGATCATAATCTCATTTACAACACCTTACTCTGGCATTATAGTGTCTTTAAGACAATGTTTTTTTTTATCTTAAGCAAAGTAAATGATGTTCTGCTCGAAGGCATATTGAATATCTACATTATGTGGTTTCTCAAGCAAGAGTTGAACCAGATGTCCAAAAGATGGATGTTGTTACAGATTGGCCAGTTCACAAGTAAAAGCATTTTTTAGACTTGCTGGGTATCATAGAAGATTTGTTAAGGGCTATGCTACTATTGCAAGATCACTAATAAATTTGTTGCAAAAAGATTCTTTTAAATGGAATGAGGGAGCTGAAAGGGCTTTCACACTCTTAAGGAAGCATTGGTCATAGCCCCAATTCTTCATTTACCAAAATTTTCTAAGCAGTTTGTGGTTGAGACAGATGCCTATGATGCAGGAATTGGAGTTGTTCTATTACAAGACAATCACACAATTTGCTATTACAACAAGAAACTAACACTTAGGATGCAAAAGGCTTCAGTTTATGTGAGAGAGTTATTTGTTATTGTGGAGTTTGTTAAGAAATGGAGGCAATATCTCTTGGGGCATCATTTTATCATTACAATTGATCATAGAAGTCTTAAAGAAATCTTACCCAAATGATTCAAACGCTTGTGACCAAACTTTTTGGTTATGATTATTCAATTTTATACAAACCAGGTGTAGAGAATAAGGTGGCTGGTGCTCCGTCAAGACAACATGTTTTAGAAGGATAATTTTTTGGCCTTTCTATGCTTGTCTTTCAAATTATTGATTAGGTAAAAGCTGAATATGTTTCTAATGATCAGTTGAAGGCATTAATGAATGAGGTTCTATAATTCTCAACATTGCATCCTAAGTGGAAGTGTAGGGATGATTTATTGTTCACCAGGGTCTAATATTTTTGCTATCTACTTCATCAATCATTCCCTTATTACTCAAGGAATTTCATGAGACCCCTATTGAAGGACATTTGGGAGTTATCAAAACCTATATATAAAAGATTATGTGTAGATTTCTATTGGGAAGGCCTTAATAAGTCTATTATGGATTTTGTCAAGAATTGTTTGATTTGTCAACCGGTTAAGTATTGTTCTTCTTACCCTGCTGGCCTATTGCAACCTTTTCCAATTTCGGAGAGAGTTTGAGAAGATATATCCATGAACTTTGTGACCTCTCTTCCTAATTCCGGAGGATTTATTATGGTGTTTGTTGTGGTGGACACACTATCTAAATACTATTATTTGGGATCTTTACCCACTCACTACACAACATCTAAAGTGGCCAAGCTCTTCGTGGACATGATGGTTAAACTGCATGGGTTTCCTAGGACCATATTATACAGGGACACAATTTTTGTTAGCTCTTTCTGGAAGGAGATTTTCAAACTTAGCAATACTAAGTTGTGCATGAGTTCAGCCTATCACCCCCAATCTGATGGTCAAATTGAAGTCCTTAATAGATTCATGGAACAATATTTGGGAGGCTTTGTTATCATGTCAACCATGTCGGGGTAATGGTTGTTGGATTCTAGAAGTGACCACTACGAATTCAAGTGATAGCTCACATCGATTACTATGTAGCACTTTGGTTCGCATGGCACTTAGGTCCAAATAACCTTCAGTCATCCTTTTGGAAATTTAACATATCAGCCCTATAAAATATTTCAACCTATAGGGATAAACATATCAACCTGACAGGCTAATGTCAATGCATGTCTATGTAAGATACAAATGTCTCACCATATCATATTAATCATATAATATAGTTGCAATAAAACAATCTTCTTTGCTGAGTTCATATAACCCATATCAGTAACCATTACATGTGTTCAGAAGTCTTATTCCTTCAACACTAAGCACTTTATAACATGACATATGTTTCAGTCTTCAACACAACAATTTAAGTGACGCTCAATGTAAAACACATAACAATAATTCAATCATCATATTTTACTAAAGCAAGACCTTGATAGCTTTATTCTATATAAATCGCATAATTGTTCTATTTATGGATTAATTCCAAAAGATATAAGATATGACATTAAACTATTTCATTTATGTAGATAGGCAAACTAAGTGATATGCATTAGAAGAGTTATAACTCTACAAAATATTTTTATGAGACCCTAGATGTTCCAGAAAGTAGACATAGATGAATTGTTATCACTAAAATAACAAATCTAAAGTCTTAGTAGTTGAATTATCACAACATTATTATTTGCATATACATAGTAAGAAACACGATTCCTTAAGTTTGGGTCTCCTGGTATACAATTTTGGTTAAGAAATTTCCAAGGGCTCTGAAAGTAGATTTCAAAAGAAGTTCATAAACTTAATTTCATACTTTTTTGAAGAATTCAAGAGTGATACAACAATAGCCTCAATACAAACTTCTACTTTATTCCTAGTTTGAGCATGTTCTTCACCATGGAGATAACAATCCATGATAAAAACACAAAGAAAAGAACTACATGTTTCATTGCAGATCAGGGAAAAATAGTTTTAATCAAATTTCTTAAGGATAATTCATAGGAGATGAGCTAACAACTTACCTAACATGAAATCATCAATGATATCACCTTAGGTTCTATTCCACTTCTTTTAGCTTTCCTTTGTTCTTCTACTCTTTTTTATCTCAGGTTAAAATGAAACCCTCTACATGGATTAAATATTTATCTTGGGCCGGGTATTCTTCTAATATATTCTATCACTCCTGCACTCATCTTATTGAGGTGGTTTATGGCCGCAAACCACCAACTATTCCTTCCTATGTCTGGAGTCAAGCTAATGTAGAAGTTGTGGATGTTGACCGATGTGATAGAGATGAGGTTTTGCGACTTCTTAATGATCAACTCCTTCGAGCTCAGTAACAAATGAAATCTATAGCAGATCAACACAGGGTTGACAGGTCCTTTGAAGTGGGAGATATGGTGATGGTCAAGTTACAATCTTATAAGCAGGGCTCTATGACTAGGAGAACCTCTTACGAGTTGGGTCCTTTCCATTTTCTTAAGTGAATAGGTTTTGTGGCCTATGAATTCGAGCTTCCCATTACTTCTCAAAACCACATGGTTTTTCACATTTATAAGCTAAAGAAGGCTCATGGTTCTTTTACCACTTCACCTACTTTACCAAGGGTGGATGATATGAAAGATACTCTCTTACAACCAATGACTATTTTATCTACTCGCAAGATCAAACGATAGGGTCATTTTGTTTCATCAAGCAGATCCTAGTGCAATGGGAGGGTCGGGCTTTGGAAGATGCCTCATAGGAGGAATTATGATGTGTTTCTACAAGATTTTTCTATATTTGACCTCATGGATGAGATCACTTTTTCTACGGCGAGAGTAAATGTTACATCCCAGGAGTCAGAAGACATCAGAGCGCAAAGAGAAATGATGAAACCAAGTTACTTAGCAGATTTTATAAAAAAGTAATGCTAAAAGCATGTAAGTATGTAATAAATTAAGAATGATCAGGAATGTAGTAGAACGTGTAAGGGAAGATGACATGTAATATATCATGTAACAAACATATAATTGATCATGTAAGAACTTGCAACAGAATCAAGAAAGCTGGTATGAAGGGATATAAAAGGAAGAAGTGAGGAAGTAAAGGTTTTTACCTCACTTTTGGCCAGAAGTCATAGACTCATTTCCCTTTCCTTTTGCTTGGAGCTGTGGAGCTAGAATAACCTTCTTTCTCCCTTCTTCCAGTTCTTCACCTCACATAGATGGTGCAAGTTCCTCTAGCTTCATTTACAACAGCAAGACCTAGATATGCAACCTTCGGAAAGCACAACAGCAGGAGCTTCCGACATTACCTTCAAACCCTAGAGAACCTGCACACCAGAAAAGTTGTAGGAAAAATTACTCGTGCCTCAAATATTTTTGCAAGGCGGAGTGCACGAAGTGTGTCTCTCGGCGCGCGTGCAAGGCAAGCTATGGAGAGAGTTGGGCTGCATAGTAACAAGGCCAACACAATTCCATCATATTCCACTTCAAATAACTAACTTTAAGATATAATCAATTATTTTTAAAAAAAATTATGATATCTAATTATTGAGAATTCTCATTATAATTTAAATCGTAACAAATTTAGTCAACTTTACAAGACCAGGCAAGCAAAAACCTATCAATAAAGTCAATTATTTATTAATTGTTTTATCTTATTAAATAAATTAATCATTTATAAAATAAATGATTATTCATTAATTATAATATTTGTTTATTAACTCAAATATTTGATATTGTTAAAAAGAGACCACATTTAATTAATATTTTTTTTATTTTATTTCTAAAAAATATTTTGTTATAATAATCAATGGCATAAATGTGGTTTTCCATGAATGTTTAACTCCATTAGCATACATTTGCTAATATTAGTGGCACATTAAGTTATGTTCATGCTTTGAAGTTTATTAACGATAACTTGGGTTGTGTTATTAGTAATATTAATAATTTGATAAATGTGGTAACTGCCATATGACATACTATTAGCAATAAGTATTCATACATCAATTTTTTTAATAATGATTAAACTAAAATTATAACAAAATGAGATGTGATTTTTAGAAACTAAACAGTGAAAATAAATTAAATAATATAATGTAGAGATAAACTTATTTAAACACAATTGTCCAACCGCTAATCTTTCTAGTTATTCACTGTCTTTAATGTATACTAATTAAGTTTTGCACATACTCACTTAACTCGGATTTCGTATCAAATGAAGGATCCAAGCTTTTTTTAATTTATTGGGAGGATTAACTTTTAATATTTTATTCTTCTCTAACATCTAAATTTTGTCAAAAAGATGGTTAAAAAATCTTGACCGAAATAAAACTCTATCAACTAATTTAATATTTTGCAAAAGAGACACGAAGAGTGTTTAATATTGGGAACAAAGACGTGAACCAATGACTCACTTGTCGACTTTTGAGTATAAGAGATTTCAAATTCGAATCTTACCAATAGAATTTATATATCCTTTTATTTTTATTTTTTTGCATCAGACCATAGACTTCTTTTTATAATCGAAAAAAATATTGTTTAATATTATGATTGAAAATTTTAAAATAACGAGAAAAGTAAATGACTTTAAACAGGGGCGGACCCACATATATTTCTGGGAGTCCCCTTCCCCTAAAGTATATGTATACATATATACTAATAGTTGTAGTCAATAAATAAATAAATATTAATAACTAACACTATTATCTAGCTAGTTCAGTGGGTAGATAATTTTGATTAGCATTTAGAGGTTTAGGATTCAAATATTGTCTCATCCTATTTTTTTTATTTATGTTGGAATAAGTGCATGCAATGACCCAAGGGTCATGCATTGATGCACATGCACATGCAATGACCCAAAGGTCATGCATTAACCATGGGAGACCAAATGACATGCAATGATCCAAGGGTCATGTATTAACCATGGGAGATCAAGTGTCATGTATGTCATAATACACATGTCTTCTCCTCTCCCTCATATTGCACTATAAAAGGGACCTCAATGCTAGTACATGTGGGTATGATCATGAGCAAAAGTTTATCTTTTGATATTGTTCTTTATCTAAGGCATTTGAGTTGTGACATAGTGTTTTAAGTCCACGTGATTTAGTTCCCGACGACGAGG
>LTAE01008205.1:9573-21044 GCA_001647135.1 Pontederia paniculata | reverse complement strand
CTCTCCTCCGCCGCGGCGCTCGTGCCGCTCGTCCGCCGCGTCGCCGCCGTCAACTCGAAGTCGGAAGCGGCGCCCGCGCCTGCGCCGCCAGTGCTGGTTAAAGAGGATCCGAACTATGGAAACAAGCAGGTGATCAGTGTCACGCCCCAGCTCTACGACTACATCCTGTCCAATGTCCGCGAGCATCCGGTATGCACGCCAGTCGCCGTTATCACATTTTATTGTCGGTTTAGTGAATTGCACAAAAAGTTCTAAAAATGGATTCTTTATTACAAAACTATAGGCATTGAAACATTTGAAAGTTGTTTTTTTTTTTGATATTACAAGAAGGTTAATGATTATTATTGAGCTAAGTAGAAAAGACAGTCCATGGGATTCAAACAGCCTTGGCATGACACATTGCCAGCTAAATATTTTCTTTGTGGACAAATAAGAAAAATGTGGATGACTTGTTATATATCAGATGTGTTAAGAGATATTCCTGCTGCAACCAGAGAGAAGGATTTCATATTATCTTCACGTCATATAACTGCTTCTGCTCATCTATATAAATATGTATCCATTCTTGTATCTAAAGTCTTGAACAGATGAGAAGTGATATTAACTGGAATAACATGGTACATGGCACCACTGATCTTTGTGGCTATTTATTATCTTTTTTTGCAACATCATGAGTGCTTCCTCCTCCTGTTTCCTCTTCTCAAATACCTATCACCATTAATGTTGACACCTTCTCTGCCAGCATTGGCGTTCCGCCTCCGCTTCCTTCCTCATTTGGCCAAGTTTATCACTTCTTGTTGTTAAACTAACTGCCACGAACTACCTTTTTCAGAAGATAGAGTTCCTTCCTGTTCTTTGCAATTTCAGTTTATAGCACTCTTTCTTGTCCATCTGAAACCTTATCAACCCGCAATTGCAACATATCGCCAACTTCCAATTCAGATCTTATTCTCTGGATCCAAAACAATAAGTTGGATTATTGCATCTCTCTCCAAAGACTTTCTTTCTCTCGTTGTGGGTCTCTCTTCTTCGCGAGTAGCCTGACTTTCTCTTCATCAAGCATTTACCCAATCATACTCCTCGCATCCCGAAACTTCAGAACTTGAAGAATGGAGACATCTTTGTCTGAGCCTTTTTCCAACGGGCTAAGTTCTTGGCTGACAGGGACAATTCCTAACAATTAGGAATTCACATCAAGTGGATTTTACACCATGATTAGGAGTATAATTTTTATTTGTTTTACTCTTTTAAGTTATTTTATTTTCTTTATTTTATCTTTTTGAATTCCTTTGATTATGTCTCTCGAACAATTTCAGTACATAGGGCGCAATGCGATTCTACATATCCAATCATATCTCAGATCACATTCTGTGAATCGAAAGGGGAAGCCCACTCATTCATTAGCTCTGGGTTACTTGAAGTGGGTTTATTGATTCTACTTAAATTAGATCTGAGTTTTCTAATCTTACTTGGATTATATTTATCAATTTTATCTTATGAAGATTTATCTAGATCCTTTGAACTCTATAAATAAGGTCCATATGTAGGAGTTTTATAATTCATTCAAACATATTATTCAGTCAATAAAATTAAAGTTTCTTTGCTTCTTCTGAAAACACTCATCTTTCACGAGCCTGCCTTGAAGTTGTTCTTAATTCACGGAACTTTGAAGAAAGGTCCGCCCGAAGCAAAGATTTTGCTTTCTCCATATGACCGCGATTGGGAAAGCCTACCCAGAGAGATTGCTCGATGAGGTGCTCAAAATATTGGAGATCATTACATCAACACAAACTTCTATTGTTTCGCATGGATGCCATTGAAGAAAAATGTTTGCGTTGGCGAAACACTCATCTTTACATCAATTGCAACCAGTTGTGCCTCGACCCTCAATCCAACTTCAAAGATGATTGTGTCGTGCTCCTCCAACAATATCATCAAGAATATTTTGAAGAAGAAGGCAATATGAAACATCAATAAGTCAATCTTTTGATTATTGATGATGAAGACATATGCCAGTTTATTGAATAACTTGAAGAGGATGACAATATGCAAGGTTTATTAAAAGAAGAACAAATGTTGCAACAATAGTTTCAAGACAACGCGCCCGAAGGACTACCATAAAAAAGATATTCAATATCACGATGTTCTAGTTCCTGAAGCAAGCTTACTGAATCTTCAACATTATTGCGCACGAGCCCCAAAGTAAATGAGATTCGGAAGAAAATATTGAAGAATTGATTGAGGAAGATCATATTAGAGGGAGTACAATAATGGTATCCAAACTTGATTTGAAAAGTGGACATCAAATTTGAATCCTCCCAAGAGATTGGAGGACAACAACTTTCAAAAAATGGAAAGCATGATTAAATTTATTTTTTTATGACGATAAATTGAGGACTAGTTTAATTTTGAGGGATGAAGAATTGATGGGGACAATTCCTACTACAACTGGGAAATCACGTCAAATGAATTTACACCATGATTAGGAGTAGAACTTTTATTTCTTTTAGTCTTTTAAATTGTTTTATTTTCTTTATTTTATCTTTTTGAATTTTCTATGGTTACTTGAATTGGGTTCGTTGATTCTACTTTTATTAAGTCTAGGTTTTCTAATCTTGCTTGGATTGTTTTTATCAATTTTACTTGAACAAGATTTATTTAGGTTCTTTGAATCATGTAAATAGGGCCCATATGTATGAGTTTTTATAATTCATTCAAAACACATTCAATTAATAAAACTAAAACTTTTTTGCTTCTTTTGAAAGAATTCATTTTTCACGAGTCTATCCTAAAGTCTGAATCTAGTGTTCGTTCTTTAATTCACGGTTTTTTGACGAAAGGTCCGCTCGCTTGGGTTTCATGCTTCTTTCCCGCATCATTGGCCATCGAACTTATTCCTGCAAGACATCTAGTTCCTGCACCTAGCTTCAATGAACATTGTTGAAGATGATTGCAGTGAACATCTTCAACAATCTCGGAGGCAATTTCCATGGCATCATTTCCTTCTTGGCTACTCGATTTGAACCAGTGTAATATGCGAAGCTTCACAACATTTAACTAAGCCATGAAATAAGGTTGCAACATCTTCATGCCTCTCAATCTGAGGTGTTCTCTCTTGCAGCGAACCAGGCTCAATCAAATGGTTGATCTGTTGATTCTGCTCCGACTCAAGGACAATTGAAACCTCTAGGTCGTGGTCGTGCGCCTTGTTGGGATCCTTGCCTTGTGTGTCTCTTCTTCGGACATAGCCTATACAAATGCCGCTTTCATCTCCCTCTTGCATTCTCACCACGATCAACCACTGCCCCACATGCCTATGCTCTCTCGTTCGCAGGACTTCTTCCTATGGCAACTAGGAATTGACATGGATTAGGAGTAGAATTTTAATTTCTTTTTTATTTGTTAAGATTTTATTTTCTTTCTTTTAGGTTTAGGTTTATCAATCCTACTTAAATTAGTTTTAGATTTTCTAGGCTTACTTGAATTGTGTTTAGTTATTCTACTTAGGCTAGGTCTATTTTAGACTCTTTAAATAGGGCTTTAATATGCATTTGAAACACATTAATTCAATCAATAAATTAAATCTTTTTTTTTATTCTTTTGAAAGAATTCATCTTTGATAAATCTATTCTAAAGTTTGAATCTAGTGTTTGTTCTTTAATTCCCGGGTCTTTGACGAAAGGTTCGCTTGCTTCGGATTTCATGCTTCCATCCCACATCACTTATATGACTGTATCGTTGCTACTCATCTATATAAATATGTATCCATTCTTGTATCTAAAGTACTGAATAGAAGTGATATTTACTGGAATAACCTCATGATCCGCATAAACACATGTAATGTCTCTCGAAAGACGTTTTTCTTAGATGAATTGAATTTTGGCTTAGCTTGTTAATAAATAGAAAAAGAATGTCCTTTTCTGAAAAGAATGAGCTAGAATTCATGTTTGTCATGTGTCTTTTGATTTAATCTTATTGAGCTAATTGGTGTTGAAATATTGATGTTTCAGATCCTTCGCGAGCTTCGGGAAGAAACAGCAACCATGCATGGTAGTCAAATGCAGGTACTTGTAGGCTGTATCAGATGACAATACCATGTCCACCTATCCTTTCCTTTCTCAAAAAAATACCATGTCCACCTTGAGTTTGTTCTTTGTAATTTTTAAGTTAGATCACAGATAATATTTTTTGAACTATTGTATTTTGCAGTTGTATGTTCTATTGATACCACAATAGTTTTTAGTAGGTATCTCCTGATCAAGCTCAGCTACTGGCAATGCTTGCACAGATTGTTGGTGCACAACGGTGCATTGAAGTTGGTGTTTATACAGTATGGTTACTTCACTCTAGCTGAGTTTCTGTTACAAGTTACGATCATCAATGTCTTAGTTTTACTTTGGTATATTTGAAGGCATTTTAATGGTTTGCCACATGTTGTTCTTTTTATGCCAGTTAAGTGTTATCAGCTGTTTCATTGCTTTCCATAATTATTCTTATGCTTTAACTCTGATTAACTTGGCTGGCATAACTATTTCTAGATAGGCAGAATCATATCCTTGATTTACAATTATACTGCCCTTAAGGTTTGTCATTGTGGGGTGCAATTTGGCGGCTGGTGGGTTGCAAAAAGGCTGAACTGAAATAAGAATGGTGGGTTGAAAGAAGAAATGAGTATCAATGACAGAAAAAAGGATGTTATTGTTTTCTAAAACTTACTGCTTTCAGAGAGCTAATGCCACAAAATTGCATATACTGTATTGCTGAAGATGTTTGCTTTCATCAGTCAGATCACGTTCGCCTATACATAACTAACTGTTCACTTTTTCTAATAAATAAATAAATTCTTCATTAGTTTTGTTAAACCCATAGAGCTTAGAAACATGATGTTTCTTGTGAACCCCCAATTATTTTACATATGATATAGTAGGGATACCCTAGTTTTAGCATCCAATTATAATGCCAGTGGATTCTATTGGGTACTAAAACTCGGAAGTCTAATCACCAGAAGTTATAAGTTGACTCACATATAATCTGTATCTCAATAACATTAGGGACAACTTTTTAGTACTTTAGCATGTATTATTATGTTTGTGCATGTTTTTATTTTCTTTTATATGTTTGAGTTAAACTATTTCATTCATCTGTTTTGCTCCAGGGATATTCATCATTAGCTATTGCTCTAGTTTTACCTGAATCAGGACAACTGGTTGCATGTGAAAGGGATGTCAAATGTCTTGAGGTCGCTAAGAAATATTATGAACGGGCTGGTGTTTCTCACAAGGTAATCACTTATACTTCGTTTGTCAGCTACAAAAATTTAAATAATGATAGGCTGGGTATTTATGAGATTTTCATATTCCCATATAGTTCTTATTTTTCTTCTTAATAATTTTTCTCATTAGGTGGATATAAAACAAGGCTTAGCATTGGACTCCTTAAGATCCTTAATTCAAAATGGTGAATCTTGCAGGTAAATTTTATGGATTACTGAAGGCTAGAAATTTTATCCGGTCAAATAATTTTAAATGGACTTCTTTTGTTCCTATAGTACATTATATGAGACTAGATATACAAATTCAGTCATGTCAAAAGTCTGACCTTGGCTTGTTCAAGTAAATTGTTTAAACTTGGAGTAATGTTTAACGTGTGATTGCTGTGTTGCAGTTGAGGGTGTCTTTCATGATGCATAAGCACACAGCATATTTCATGATAATGAGCATAAAATTGGCCATTGGCTGAGTTCACAATTTAGTTGCACTAAATAAGGACATTATACTGCCGTAAATATAGTGGACATCTAAGATGTTCTTGCTTTATTTTCCCATGCACGATGTTATTATTGTTTTCTTTATAAATCCAAATCAAACAAGTGGTCATGGAACCTATGTATATTGGATAATCTAGATTGGTTTCTACAAATTTTTTTGAAGAGATGATTTCTACAATTTTTAATGTTCCATTGCAATAAAGTAGTTCTGGTAGCAGAGAAAGCTGCAAGCCAACTGCCACATCGACTTTGGTGGTCCTTTTAAAATTACAACCTTCTGCTTGATAGTGTTGTTTATCATTTCACTTTTTGATTTTAAGACCTTATTTTTTTACCTTTCTCCTAAGTTGTACCCACTTGTTGTCACCTCTCACATAGATGAAAATACTAGAATATGAATAATAATGTATAATGACTAAAACAAGCATGATGTGCATAACATTTCATTGTAGTGTACAACTGGCTTGTGTTCATCATGATTTGACATGCGTCTATTTGTACAAATTCAGTTGTGTTGAGTGGAGAATGGGATCCTGCATCTAATTTGCTCTTCATCTCTCCTATATAATAGAAGAATGGTCAATCATGTTTAATTCTATGCATCATGCTTTTAAAGATTCTCAGTAATTCTTATATTTTTGTAGCTATGATTTTGCTTTTATTGATGCCGAGAAGAAAATGTATGGAGAGTACTTTGAGCTGCTGTTGCAACTGGTAATCATCTCTCTATTTAGTAGAAACTATATAATGTATTAACTCTATATTTTCCACATATATTTTAACGTATCTGTAGCTGAGTTTCCAGCCATCCTTTTCCTCTACCCAAAAAATGTATATATTATTTAGTTAACTATCAGTTCTGTCTTGTATAACTATAATGTAATTGACAGTGTATATTTTAGTTGGAATTAATGTCTTTCAAAGATCAAATTAAGACGGTGATCTTGATCTAAATTTTCTGATGTCTTCTATCAAGGAAAACGTCTGATGTAATATAGTGATGAATGCATTTTTCGTCATCTATGTCAGTTTCTATGATGGATAACATGTCAGTCAGGTGCATCATTCAGGTTAGGGATGGGGGCCTTATTGTCATTGACAATGTCCTTTGGCATGGAAAAGTTGCTGATCCTCAGGTAAGACATCATTCAACCTTATGAAGTTTTCTGAGAGTAGAAAGGATGTTTGCCAAGGTGGACAGTCATCCATCTTTCTTCGTTGAAGCAAAAGAACAAGAGAGGAGGGACTTTGAAGTGAAGTCTGCTATATTTTAACATGTTCCTTTTTCAGGTCAATGATTTCAAAACCATCAGCATTAGAAACTTCAATAAGAAACTTCATGAGGATACACGCGTCAGCATCAGTATGGTGGGTGTATATTTGTTCTCAAAGATCTTTACGTTTGTGTACTTTTGTATGCCCATAGTAAACCTTTGTCATATCAATTATTTTGCGGATTAGGATTATGGTGTGACCCCATCGCAAACTCTAGTCATATCAGTTATTGAGCTTATTATGTCTATATGACAGGTTCCAATTGGAGATGGAATGACTATATGCCGGAAAAGAGGAGAGATCTAAGACATCATTGAGCTTTCGCGTATTGGACTGGTGTTCATTAACCAAGATCAAAGAAGCCATTGAATTTGATTTCTTTTCTCTTCGCCAAATGCTAGGCTACAGATCTCAAATAGTTTCACTTAGTTGTGCTGGAGAGTAAAATATCCGCAATAGCTTTGTGGCAACTAGTTCAGACTTAGTTTAACCTGGTCATGATCCGAAGAGATTGACTGATACTGTTGAGGCAAGATTGAGAACTATCGCATTGGAAGTTCGAACTACACGACTTATTCTGTCCCTTTGTATTCCAGAGGTATTATCTCAGGCTTCACAAAGATTTCTCCTTATCTGTAATTTGAGAATTTCTGGGACTCATTGATTCACTATTAAAAGGAATTAAAGAGCCAGGAACTGTAAGAAAGATTGTTGAATCTGCAGTTGGAATCACATATATATCAATGTATTGTGGCATCTGATTGTTCTGTAAGAAACTGATCCCATTTAAAATACTTATACTTTGCATAAAAAAGGCTTTGCAATGCAAGGGCAGTTCGTAAATCTGGGTATCATTGTTTGTGTAAAATAAACTTAAGATAAAATAAATTATCACGGATTAATTTAATTCTATGTTATTATATATATATATATATATATTATAAATACAAAACTATACTATATGATATGAGAAATTATATGATAGGACAAAAAATCAGCTTTGTTTTTTTATATATAAAATTTTATTTCAATCTTTTATTTAATTTTGTTTAATTCGACATTCGTTTCCACTTATATCGATCTCTTCCCTACGTTAAAAAAGTGTTTTTTTTAAAAGATATATTTCCTAAACTATCCATTGATCGAAACTCTACTTTGATCTCTCGGTATTAGCAACAAAATACATATATAGATACTTGTGTGATTCCAAAATACATATGCAAAAATCTGAAAAAAAAAATAAAAAACGCTAGAGGAAGGGCTTGAAACCTTCGACCTTATGGTTAACAGCCATACGCTCTAACCAACTGAGCTACTCCAGCTTTGTGCTCATTTTTCCGATAATATATATTAGTCAGCAACTAACATCATAATTGACGCCTCTGCTTCTTGTGGTGCTAGTGGAAAAAAAGTGAGAAGCATGATGTCCTAAAGGACCTAAACATAACTATTTTTGTCCTACAAAAAGGTGGCAACCCTTTTTGTGCCTGTGAAACGATATGTAGTAATATTCGTCAGGACCACATAAATTTGTTTATATATATATATATCCAAAAATCTTCATGCTAGTCATACTCATGAACCTTCATCTTCTAACTTTATTTAAATTATTGTAAGGCCAGTGATTTTAAAAAAAGATTAATTAATGTCTTAGTTAACTAAACCAACCCCTGTGCACAATTATATCATTTCGTTTAGTCGATCAATGGTAGGAACCATGTGAGATCGATCCATCATGGTCGCATGCATGCATGACGCATTCACGAATGCAGGCAAGAAGAAGTTGGCGTCATAATAATAATAATAATAATAATAATAATAATAATAATAATAATAATAATAATAATAATAATAATAATAATAATAATAANNNCGACCCTAATGATCGACTCCAACTCACGCCGGACACATCAGCCGCCCTTCCCTTCACTTCCCCGACTTTTGTGCAACCCGCACCAACACCATTTCATCATGAAACCTCTCTCTCTCTCTCTCTCTCTCTCTCTCTCTCTCTCTCTCTCTCATTATATTGGTCAACGCTGTAACTATAAGATGTCCTGTGGTATTTTATTATGTAAATAGTAAAATATTAACATGATTTGATCAAATTTTATGATAGTCCTGTATTTTTGAAATAACTTTAAATCTTTATGATCTTCGTATCGAATTTAATTGTTCATAAATTAGCTTACGTACTTACCAAGGTTTAATAAAGAAAAGGACAATATATTAGCCATCGGTAAATCAAAGGGTGATAAGTTGATAACTTGGAACATGACTTGACATGGGAAAAAAAATGAGCATAAGTGATATAGTTCTGAAGATGCTGTGAGGAAAACATATATAAATCAATGTCGCTAGCTTTACTTGATTTTCGACGAGTTTTCATTTTGTTGAGATCCAATTACAGATGGTATAAATAAATCTTCGGTATATATTGCAGTCATTGTAAATTTAAGTTCGAAATTTTTTGTTTAATTACTCAATGTTGTGCATCATGGCGTTGAAATGGACCAATTGAAATGATTTCTTAACTTAAGATGAAATGGATCTGCACAAAAATATATAAACCAAATGGGTGCATTTCTCCTTCCAATCTATTTGTCTTGAATATCTTAGAAGACATTTACTACACTATCTCTCGATATTACCGAATAATTTACTATAATAAAAAAATTGACACTTATCAAATCTTTAGTAATGTGCATTACCATGTTTACTATATACAAAAAATATTAGTGGTAATTCAGATTATCATATTTATCAATATACATCATTTTATCTTTTATAAATTTTATTAAATTAATACTTGTATATATTAAATTAAAATATATCAACTTAAATAATAAATTCACAAATGTATTAATTAATTAATATCCTTCAAAATAAAATAATATCTATATTTAATAAAAAATGTTATATAAATTAATAATACTTATAATTAATAATTAGTGCTAATTTTGTTCAAAATATGATAATACTAATATAATAGAATATTAAATTTCTAAATAACATTTATTATTTTTATTAATTTATTATTATAGTATATTATTATTATATGATATATTTTATTGTGTTATGTTTTACATAAACCTATATGTTTTTTATCTCAAGCGATAGCTTTCAAGTGCCCGAGATTTAGAAAGGTGAATATGATTATCATTTAGGTGATAATCTGGATATACACCTCCCTCTTAGTTAATATGAATTATCATTTCGTAAGCAAATTGTATTGCTAAGTAATCCATATCGCCTACAACTCATAATAAGTAAATAGAGTAATCTAGTGAGCCCATATAATTTTAATAAGGAAACACCTCTTTAATTATCCGCTATGACATTGAGAGAAGTATCTAGCTAACTATCTAATTATGTATCAAATTTTGAAACAAATGGTCAAAAGATGACACTTGTGGATATCTATTAAAACTAATTATGATAATCTTTCGATAATGATCATTAGAGATCTTAAGTTTCCATTAACTACCTAATAGCAAACATTTCCACATTCCAAATTGTATACTGATGCTGAAAAAAAGTACCTGCATTGTGCTTCTCATCCTTTTTTATTCAATTTAAACTCCATTTTTTTAGAATTATGTTAAATTCGGTGTCTTTTTTGTCGAAAGAATTGGGAAAAGCATATTTACTTATCTCAAAAAGGAGGAAAGTATATATACAAATCATATCCAATACTAGATCCATTATATAGACAAATTAACACCACTGATACATATTGCAAACATCCAAATCATAACCATGCAGACTACATAAAAAAATCACATGTAATAGTAGATTCATGATACAACAAAGAAGACATTCCAAACATGCAGATAATCACACAAAGGTAGAAAACATCGTCATCATCAAATTAGAGGAATTAACTTTTATGCAGTGTTTTCAGAACCGGACCGGACCGGCCGGTTCGACCGGTTCGACCGTCGACCGGAGCCTAGTCCGATCCTGGTTCGATGCAAAAACCGGGTAAAGTGTTGGACCGGTCAAAACCGGTCAAAACCGGTCAAGAACCGGAAAAATAGTGGTCGGACCGCTTGAACCGGTCATTTTCAATGAACCGGCCGATTCAAGCAAAAAAAAAGAAAAAAAAATTGGGTTTAAAAGAGAGAGTGGGCTTTGGAGAGTAATGAGTCATGAATAAAACTATAGTTAAAAGCCTTTTAAATCAATTTTTATTTCTTTTTCGTTTTCTTTTTAAATATAAAAGAATTCTTTACTTGATATTTGTATTTTAATAAATAATTATTTAAGATATATATTTATTAATAATTTTTGTATCAAATAAAATGTTAATTAATCATAACTTTTGAAAATAAATTTAATTTGTGTTCATATTTAATCATTTATTTATGACTCTTTTATCTAAATAATAAATTATATTTTAATTTAATATTTTTTAATAGTATCCGGT
>LTAE01008204.1:10265-21046 GCA_001647135.1 Pontederia paniculata | reverse complement strand
AAGAGGTTGTCTCCTTGTCCTCGTGCAAGAAAGGAGAAGTTCGTAAGGGAGCCTTCGCCCTTGAAGAAGAAGTTAGTGATCTCCGGAGATCTCAGGTGCGAGAAGACCAGAGCGGGGACGTAGGCCTGGAGTTCGGCCGAACCTCGTCAACAAACATTGTGTTTGTGTGCTTGTTTGTTTCCTTTGCTCTCTCCCTCACTCTATCTGTTTGCTTTTGAATTTATATGCTTTCGCTAAGTATAATCTAACTAATCTAGCACAACAAAAGCAGTAAAAAGTTTATACACCAATTCACCCCCCCCCCCCCTCTTGGTGCCATCCAGATCCTACATTGGAGAACACATCCTGTCTTTGGAGACTGCCAAGTGGAAGTCCGAGTTAATTAAAATAATAATATTTTTAATCTATGATTCTGGGATTTAAATTCAAATCAGTTAAATCTGATAATTTATTAGATAACATTGCCTAGTTAGTTTAAATCTCATAATTTAAATTTAAATTAGATTTAAACTAAGAAATCCCAATCCCCATGCCTATAATACGATCATAGGGAGAGCCTCATAATTTTACTTTCTCTCCCAAATCCCTAGTAGCCAAGTTTTCTCTCTCTAGGTAAGGTTTCTCTCTCCTAGGGTTTTGCCTCTCTCTCCCTCTTTCTCTCTTCCCTTCTCTCATCCTAAAACTATGCCCAAACCTCTAGGAGAAGATGAAGGAGATCATGAGCAGTAGAGAAGATCAAGGGGACATTGTTGAAGACCAAGAACAACCCTACAAGATTCGGTATGTAAATAGGCGAATCCCAATAGATAAGTTGATATGATTTATAAATTGCATGTTAGGGTTCATGCTAGGTAATTATGATCTATTATGGTGAGATTTAGAATACCTAATGCATGATTAATTGTCTAGATGATGATGTTAATTCGGCCAAGGATTTTTATTAGTTCTTTTTAATATTTTAATGCCATGATTGATAAAATGACGACGGAACACGGACCACGTCACATCCGATGTGGCCCGCGTTCGTCGGGATGGTGTCGCGTCATCAGCGCGCGACGCGGCCCGCATTCACCTTGGATAGGACCGCGTCCGCCGACTTGAGCATGACACATCAGGACATGATTAGAGTTTTCCCTTGGAAACATGATCGCATCCTTGGCCGAAAACCTATCGCCGGTCATTTTGGACGAACACGACTGGTAGCCGGACACGGCTGACGTCACGATTGTGTTTCAGAATGAAGCATTAATGTATGATAAGTTAAAGAATAAGATGAACACGACCCCATTGACCGAGCACGATCCTCGTCGGCCAGAGACGATGAAAAGTTAAACTTAATAATGTTACGATCATGAGAAACGGACCAGGTTAATGATGTACATGGCCTATGTTGCCCTAACGCCTCGGCAGATATACTTTAATGAAGTAATGGATGATGATGCAACTCACCTCGGAAGATCAGACATGACCGGGAACACGACGCCTGTCCTAACAGGTTTATTTTAATAATAAGAAGATGATGTAAAGATGAAAAAAACCGTGTATTTACCCGACACGGCCCGTGTCAACCCGCCGAAACGGCTCGTTGATGATGTTGAATTCAGCACCGAACACGAACTATGTTCATGACCGACATGGTCCGTGTCAGCACTAATGAAATGCTAATGATGATGGATTATTGTTGATGTTAAGAATTAATTATGTGGACATGATAAAGTGTCACTATGCTTCACCTAATTAAATGTTGAGGTTGTCATATATCGTTAAGTTTTGGGAGTGCAATGATGTTTAAGATAGGATGGGTAGGACAACTACCACCCAGTTTCTGTTGCTTCTCCCCGCCCTGCAACAAAAGAATTTCTCGAGCATCCTATGTTGGTCATGGATTGTGCACACCCATTGACCTATGGTGAGACCTCCAAGACTCATGTGCAATTTAAAGTCATCAAAGCAACCCTCAAAGTCATTCCAAAGGTACTAATGAGATAAGTCAATGATAACAAAGATAACCACTTGGTTTAAATACTATATTTGCATATTGCATTAGAGGCTTAGGGCTATTGATAATGATCATTGATTGATGTGTACTAATGATGATTGAAGATGAAGATTGAAAGATGAAGTATAAAAAGTAAGATGATTATTGATGATGATGTAGAGTGATTGATGTTTGGCCATACCCATAGCTCACTCTTTATATAAAGTATGCTCAAAGTGATTGATTTTTTACCATAGTCATAGCGCATTCTTGATGCAAAGTTATAAAAAGATGTTAAGTTATGCAAAGATGAAAAGTTATGAAAGATGTTAAGTTATGAAAGATGATGTTATGTAAGTTATTAAGATGATGTAAAGTCCAAAATAATGATGTATGCAAGTATGATGATCAAGACAAGTAAGAAATGTAAGAAAGCTAAGTATTGAAAAAAGAATAATTGATCTTTTGATTATATCATTAGCTTAGTCTTATTGATTTTTATTTATCATGTCATGCTTATCTATTGATTGCTTTACATACTGAGCTTCATAGTTCATGGATACTTCTCTTTCCTGTATTGGATCCTGCAAGTGAGTAGTCTGCAGTACAAGATGCTGGTTGTGCATGCGGCGACAAATGCTTGTAGTGACTCACTTTGCACATGTCTAATGATCATTAGTGTCTCTCATTTTAGTCTTTCCTATTGAGTTGTTCTAGTTAGACTTTTGAGACATTTATTGGTGTAAGACTTGCATATTTTTTTTTATGTTATAGAAAAAGTTTTGGATATTTAAAATTTTTATCTATTCCGCATTTTAGTTGGTCAAGTCTTATTAGTCAACATTTAAGTCAAGATTATGTATGATATCGTAGCGCTCCCATGAAGATATTTTGCCACGTGACGGGGTGGTCTTCTAAGGGCGTTACACTTTCTATTTAAATTATTTTGTGTTTCTAAGTTTTAGTTTTGCTTATTAACTTTTACATTTATTCCATAATATAATTCATTTATTTTTAACGTTACATTTATCCTAAGCAATTACCTTACTAATTTTATATTATTTTCATTTTAAATTAACAAAATATTCTATTATATTATACGTTTAAAAATATTATTATATTTTTTTATTCAATTAACATTATTATCTTTATTAAAGAATATATTTATCTTTTCAATTCTTATATTTCATTCAAATATTTACTAAAATTAATCTATCAAATTAACTTTTAGTTCTCATAATTACTTTTTAAATCACTCAAATAATCATAGATCAAATTGAAATTAGTAAGTTTTTAGATGCTTATTATAATTTTGATCAAACTATTTATTATTTAAAATAAGGAACCACGTGCCAATAATTTACTTTATATTAAAATAAAACAAATTGGCAAATGGCCTCATCAGATTATCGAATATAATTTACTTTATATTAAAATAAAACAAACTGGCAAATTGCCTCATCAATTGATTGAATAATCTTTACATAATGGTTATCCGCAATCATAATATTAAACCAAATTTTCACGTGGGAAATAAATGATATGGGTCCCGGTCTTCACCAATGAATCATTAATCAACCCGATACCCGGTAATATATCCGTGAAAATTTAATTAACCCATTCTTTTTCTCCTTACAAAATAAGATTAATTACTTATATGTCAACATAGGTTTTCATATCGAAACAAAAAAATGCCATGTGGGTTAGTATTTTGCTTAATTACCTTAAAAACCTTTTTTGAAATTATTTCCTGATGGACTATAAGATCTAAACTCTACACAATTAATCTTTTTAATTACTATATTGGATTGAGCTGATAAAAAAATTTCTCAGAATTAAATTTCGAAAGCAGAAACATTTTAGAATCGAAAAGAACAATTAATCAATTGATGAAATATTTCTGAAATTTACTTAATTAGTTAACAGACTTTTGTGAATTATTTCTTGATGGACTATAAGATTCAAATTCTCCACAATTAACTCTTTAATTGGCGTATTGGATGGAGCCTGATAAAAAAATTCTCGAAATTAAATTTCGTAAAGAACAATCAATCAATTTTGCTCTTGATCGTTAATATCCCTATGTCTATGTTTCTCAAAATGTTTTTTTCTCGGTAAGATATGATGAATGCTAGTTTTTATCCGTATCATTTATGCCTGCCCCCCTTCCCTTCCCTTAACAACATCGGTTAGATAACGCATGCCCCAGATTTAATAAACCCGCATCTGGACATGTGGCAGCCTCCCATAGGACTACAAACTCACCCAAATCATACATAAAACTCCACTTTGTGCTGCTCTTTCTCATCACCTTGTATGTGACCATAGAGCCAAGTTGAACCAGCAGCAAGTCGAACAAAGCAAGAATCAAAGCAAGAAAAAGGAGAGAGACAGCTACCACAGCACGGAGATGAAAGTGCAATGAGGTAGAAGGAAAGAGGAGGAAGAACCACGGAAGAAGAAAAGAGTTTTGGAGAAAAAGGAGATTAAGCAAATCAACTAAGAGATACGTAGAGGAGATCCTCTTCTTCGTTTCATGCTCTTTGTAAAGTTGATGTTAATTGTGCTAAGAGAAAAGGAAAGAGTAGGTTAAGAGCAAAATGCATGCTCTAGAATTTTCTAAATGTATGTGTGTGTATGCACGGTTCCAAACTTTGGTATAGGGTAAGGTAAAGGAAAGAAATGATGTTGGTATTATTGCGGATGAAGAATGGAGGAAGAATGTTGTGGAAGTTAAAAGGATTGAGGATCGAATCATATCCGTGAAAGTAATTATTGGAAAGGATACAATGAACATTATTAGTGCATATGCACCTCAAATAGGATAGAATCACATCTCAAGGAGAAGTTTTGGGCAGATATGAAGGGGTTGATTAAAAGTATACCGATAAACGAGAAAGTGTTTATTGGAGGAGACCTTAATGGACATGTGGATAAAGAGGTGGGACCGCATGCAAGGGTTCATGGTGGTTTTGATTTTGGAGAGTTGAATGAAGAAGGTCAAACTATTATCGATTTTTCTTTAGCATATAACATTAAGATTGTCAACACTTGTTTTAGGAAGAGAGAGGAACATCTAATCACCTATAAAAGTGGAACTCATAGGTCTCAGATTGATTTCTTTTTGACAAGGAATCCTGATAATAGATGGTGTACAAATTGCAAAGTGATTCCGGGGCATGGGGTGACCACACAACATAGATTGTTAGTTCTTGATATGCGAATTAAATATATAAAATCAAAACGTCGAACAATTTCAAATCGAAGGATCAAGTGGTGGCAGTTAAAGGGGGAGAAGCGAGAGATTTTTAAGAGTAAGTTATTGGAAGAAGGGATGTGGGAGTTACAAGGAAATGCTAGTATCATGTGGGAAAATGTGGCACAAAAGGTTGAAATGGTCGCTAAAACAATTCTAGGAGAATCAAAAGGTTTTGGATCACGAGATAAGGAGACTTGGTGGTGGGATGAAGATGTACAAGAAAAGGTGCGTAATAAGAAGAATTGTTTCAAAGCTATACACTTAGACGGTAGCTCTGACAATTGGGAAAAATATCGCTTGGCTAAAAGGGAGGCTAAGAAGGCAGTTAGTGAGGCTCGAGCGAAAGCATATGAGGGGTTTTATAAGGAGTTAGGGACAAAGGCCGGAGAACAAAGGATTTACAAGATTGCAAGGAATAAAGAGAAGGAGTCGAGAGATTTTGATCAAGTAAGATGCATAAAAAATGAAGGTGGTAATGTTTTAGTCACGGAGGAGGATATTAAGAATAGATGGGAAGAGTATTTCAATAAGTTATTCAATGATGGATGTGAAGGTTCCCGTTGCGATTTGGAGGACTTGGCTGTTAGTGAAGGTGAGCTTAATAGGTCATTTTATCGCAGAATTAGAGTTGCGGAGGTTAGAGAAGCTCTTAAGAAAATGGAGAATGGTAAAGCTATTGGACCGGATGGGATACCGATTGAAGTTTGGAAATGTTTAGGAGAAAAAGGTGTGTTGTGGTTATGTAAATTGTTTAACGAGATTTTACGGTCAAAAAAGATGCCTGATGCTTGGAGAATAAGTACGTTAGTTCCTATTTACAAAAATAAAGGGGATATTCAGAATTGTGCAAATTATAGAGGGATTAAGCTTATGAGTCATACAATGAAGTTATGGGAAAAAGTGATTGAACATAGATTGAGAGTGGAGACTAGTATTTCTGAGAGACAGTTTGGATTCATGCCAGGAAGATCCACTACAGAGGCGATTTATTTACTAAGGGGAATGATGGAGAAGTATCGAAGTAGGAAAAGAGATTTACATATGGTTTTCGTTGATTTAGAAAAGGCGTATGATCGTGTACCAAGAGAGGTACTCTGGAAAGCCTTGCAAAAGAAAAGAGTGGGTGTTGCATATATTAAGATTATACAAGATATGTACGATGGGGCATTGACTAAGGTTAGGACACCAGGAGGAGAGACGAAAGCATTTCCTATAAGAATTGGCCTACACCAAGGATCATCTTTAAGCCCATATTTGTTTAACTTAGTTGTGGATGCTCTAACCGAGAGTATCATAGATGAGGTACCTAAGTGCATGCTCTTTGCTGATGATATCGTACTTTTAGCGGACTCAAAAGATGAGATTAATGCAAAATTGGAAATATGGAGAAACACGTTGGAGTCAAAGGGTTTCCGTTTAAGTAGGAATAAGACAGAGTATATGCATTGCAATTTCACGAATAGACAATTTAGAGGCGATTCGGAAGTTAGGTTAGGAGATGATATAATTTCTCAAGTGACAAAGTTTAAATATTTGGGATCAATTATAAGACAAGATGGGGAGATTGATGATGATGTTAACCATAGAATTCAAGCTGGTTGGTGTAAGTGGAGGAAGGCTACTGGAGTCCTTTGTGATAGGAAAGTACCCCATAAGGTTAAAGGGAAATTCTACCGCACTGCTATAAGACCAGCAGTGTTATATGGTAGTGAATGTTGGGCTATGAAGGGACAACATGAACATAAAGTGGGGGTAGCTGAAATGAGGATGTTGAGATGGATGTGTGGTCATACTAGAAAGGATAAGATTAGGAATGACCATATACGTAAACGAGTCGGAGTGGCACCTATTAGCGAGAAGCTGGTAGAAAATCGTTTGAGGTGGTTTGGTCATGTCCAGAGAAGGCCATTAGATGCGCCAGTAAGGAGGGTAGAGCAAACAATCTGGAGTCCGATTAAAAGAGGGTGAAGGAGACCAAAGCGAACACTTGGCGAGCTAATAGAACGAGATCTATTAGCGAATAATATATCTAAAATTTTGGTTACTGATAGAGCGCAATGACGTCGTATGATCCATGTATCCAATCCCACCTAGTGGGATAAGGCTTTGTTGTTGTTTGATGTGTGCATGATGTTATGTACAAATGTGATGTTTTATACTCAATTTCATACTTGAAATATAGGTGAAACAATTTAGAAAAGTCAACTTGTGAATATGAGTCGAATTAATTGCATGTGAAAAAGGAGAAAATGGACGAGAGCCCAATCAGAATGGATTGCCCAAAATCTGCTCGGCCATAGTGATACGAGTGGAACAACTAGGGTCATATTGACTAATACGATTGGACTGGTCAATATGCGCAGGCCATATTGGTCAATATGACACCCCTATTGACCAATACAGACAGGTTGTATTGACTGCTACGAGCAGTTTGTGTCGATGCATAGAAAGTCACATTTTAATCTATTTAAGCCTAACTTACTTCCAAGACTATGATTAGACGAAGTACGTTAGTTTTGTCTATCGTACGTTTTCGCATGATCTACTAAATATGCTTTTAAATTGATGTGATGTATGACAATAATCTATAAACGATATGTATGTTGAACCATAATTAGGTTAAAAGGTGAATAATATGATGCTTGTATTGTTGAATGATGTATTATAATTAAAAGATGGATTAAGATAAGTCTAAGCACATCTAAAAAATATGAGAAAGTTAAGTTCAACACTAAAAATAGTGTGTGAGCTTCTTAGAAAACTAAGTCGTGCATTTTAATCGGTGTGTGAGTTTTTCATGCCCTAAGAATGGCAATATGAAGAGTGCAAAGTGCATCCTTAGTCTGTTCAACTTAAAGAAGGAGGTGTGCCTATGACCTTTAATCAAGATAAGATAATAAAAATGACATGTGGACCAAGGGACAACTTATGAGAAGTTAAAAGGTTAACTTATAAGATGTCATATGATAAGAAGATGAAAAATGGAAAAAAGAGACATGAATGATGAAGTTTAACCAAAAGGGTTATGAGCATTGAAAATCAATGCTAAGTATGATATTTATGTTTAATGAAGTTTTATATTGATAATGCTAAGTATATGGTGCATTATATTGATAATATTAAGTAAATCAAAGTAAAGTTAAGATGTATTATATCAATAATGCATAAGTAAGAGAAAAGATAGAAACTTAAAGTTAAGTCAATGAATGTAATTAGCTAAAAAGTTAGAGTAAAGAAAAGATGAATGATCATCATAAGTTTGGATTAAAACTCTATGCTATGTTCCATATTATTTTGATGTTATATGCATGACATGTAGGTCTTTGTATATATGAGTGATATGATTCATTCATTCTTCGATCCTTGCATATTTTAATGGGACAGATGTCCCTTATTTTTGTTCTTGAAGGTGGGAATGATGATGCAACTCATGATGATCGAGCACATGGATGAGTTTGGTTTTTCTTAGAGTCATGTTATATTATTGTCTTGTTTGCTAATCATGTTATAAAGACTATGTATCACCTTGGGCATGTATTGTATGTCTCTTTCATGTTAATTGACCTTTATGGACAAGTTTGTCTACGTTGAGGAGGTGTTTTCCTATCAATAATTTTTGTAGATTACTGCTAATATGAACTTAAAATTATCTATGCACACTAGATTATCCAGTTTATTTATTTTAATTTGTAGAAAATTTGATTGCCTAACAATGTAGATTACTTATGAAATGAAAATTTATATTACCATGAAAGAAGTGTCTTTCAAGATTACCACCTTACTATATTTAATTTTCATATTCACCTTCTAATTTTTCCATAAATAAAATATACCATATAATAATAACAACACAAATAATAAGAATATACTATAATAATAAATATTATTAAGTAATATTATATTATACTATATTATCACATTATGAATAAAAATATGTCACTAATTATTAATTATAATTAATAATAATAATAATTATTGTTGTTGATATTAATTAGAAATATTATTTTATTTTGAAGGGTATTAATTATTTAATATGTTAATTTGTCAATCTACGATGTAAGTTTATAAGTTTTAATTTAATAATATAAAATTTTTAACTAATAATGTTTATAAAAGATATTTTGATCAAAATGATGTATATTACTTAATAATCCTTTTTATAAGTAAACAAAATACTAGTTGGATTACCTATATGTAGTAAATAGGGTAATGCACATTACAAACAATATAATAAGTGATAATCTTTTTATTAGGCAACGAAGATTGCTAGGTAATGTAGTAAATATCTTCTTAAAGTCGTATTCGCGGATCAAGTCAATTTCTAATCAACTTTAATATTTTCCTATGGCTGTTACATGTGTCATGACCTTATTTATCTTATGTTGATTTCTGTCTCATATTAATCTATGTCATTCGTCTTTTTCTTATTCTTCTATGTATAATTGTCAATAGTCAATTCAAGGTTCATTGTCTTGTAGTATCTCGGAGACCACTCTGAGTACGTAGTGAATATTGATTTATCCGCGCGATAAGATGCATTTTCGGGACGTTACACGTAATGCATGAATAGATTTTTAGATATCTTTTGTCTTTGAGGTAGATCTATGATAGTTGAGGCCATTAATGTGCATTTTCCTTGTTAATATAATAATATTATTCTATATAATGATATTATTATATACTATTATTTTTTCATGATTATTATATATTATTATATACTAAAAAATCATAACTTGACCCACAGAAATTTATTTCAAATAATTATAATTTTAATTACAAATAAACTTCTTGATGATTGAGATATAAAATTTTCACATTTTATCTCCTTATAATTTATTCTAAAAAATCATACAATATCATCTATCAATTTCATATCGAGAATTATGATAAATGAGCATTAAAACATTTATAATTCCTTATAGAATTATCCTTTTCAGGCCATTACAAATTCTAAGACAAAATCACTTAGAGATATATATGTATTCCATAAATTTAATTTCATAATTCAATTATTTCAACTTATACCATATTTTACAATTCGGACATGATGCATATTGGGACAGCATGATAGAGGGTTATTATTTTGCACATAACATTCTCTATACACCTAGGATTAAGATGAAATCAATTTTTGCTAAAACTAGACTTTGAGAGCTATGTGTGCATATATTATTTTAATTTTTAGACGAGTATAACTTAGTCAAAACTTATTCGCAATATAGACTATAAAATATGGACAAAACTAATAAATGGATATTTTGTATTAACATTTCATTTCACTAATCTAAAGCATGAAACTATTATACTATAATATAAATCTGAACTCTTAAGAATGATTTCAAGCTCTAAAAATTGTCACATGCAAGATTTAATTAAAGACCATTTTCATCGTTTCTTTTTGCTAAACACATACAAGATCAAATCCAAAATTATTATTCTTATTTCTTGGCTCAAAAAGCCCTCTTTTTTCTTTTTTTTTCGGCAGCTAGGTTAGAGAGAGAGAGAGAGAGAGAGAGAGAGAGAGAGAGAGAGAGAGAGAGAGAG
>LTAE01008204.1:0-10186 GCA_001647135.1 Pontederia paniculata | reverse complement strand
AGAGAGAGAGAGAGAGAGAGAGAGAGAGAGAGAGAGAGAAGTGGGGTGCGGTTACATGTAACCACCCCCAAACATTTTATATTTTTTTCTTTGATCGATTGTTACATTATAATCTCCTTAAAAATAAATTTTCCCTCGAATTTTAATATAATAAAATATCCTATAATAAAATTTTCCTCAGCTTGTTACATTTGATCTTTGCACCCAATATGATTAATCAATACTCAAGCATTCTTTAACATTTTTTTTTCACAATCATTCTCACCATTATGCATTTAAAACTCAATCAATCCATGTCATGCAATTAAAATCAAAGAATATCTACTCATAGTCCTACTACTAGAATGACATTCATATAGCCTTCATTCAAACTTCTATCCTTAGGCAGTTTAGACACGATATGATTCTTTATCTATCTTGATACTATGAATATTAAAGCACGATCTTCGCATCTTGATCATAACCCATGCATAACATTCTAAATTAATATAAAGATCAATCCTTCTAACATAAATCTTTCTTGAATCTATAACTCATGGTTCCAAAGAACATTCATTACATATCTCACGATTTGATATAAATCTAAAGATCATTTCTTTCTACATGCATATTAATATAAGCTAGTTTTTGTTTCATACAAATAACATTCATAAATATATCTACCGGAATATGAGTGTGTGACTTGTTATATTGATTCTATTGATCATATAGGGAATGTGTATGTTATATTTGTCAAGGTGATTCTATCTCATCGGATATTTATTCTAGATCATAATGTCATATAAGATCCATAAAAATTGTCTACATATTTTACAATTTAATCACCAATCTTTTTGGGACAACTTGACAATGAGTTTTACTAATCATAGCTATTCACATAAGTTGTCAATCAAGATGATTTCACATCCTATGAAAAATAAAATTCAAGAATTTCTCATTTGCATAACATACACCAAATTTTGAATGAGAAATCATGCTCTATGTATAACACAGATAGTTGAACAACAATCACTTGATTCATTTATTAATCATTCATAATATGCGGATAGGAAGAAACTATTCAAACATGTACCAAATTATGAGGTCTAAAATTTGAATGTGGTTGCACATGATAATCTCATTTAGGGGTATAGTCTTTTCATGTCACTTGTATTCGACATGATGATCTTGTTACTTTTACCCAATAGGTTAATAATAATCTTAAATAGTATTATAAAAGAGATATCCTTGATATGACCAAGATATGTTCAATCAATAAAAGCAATTAATATGCTAATTTTCTTTCATTCTATCGGATCCTCTGTGGATCACATTAGCTACCTTTTATAATAACGATTGGAAAGCTTAATATGTTTGACCCCAAAAAAAATGTGAGATGACATGGTTAGCTCTTTTTCTTAACATAATCTCTTGTTAACTCACTTGATCACATAATTAAAGTCATTTTTTTTCAGTGGATTAGGTTTTGACATGTTGTCCATTTAAAATTCATCACTCATTCTATCACATTAATTCTTGAAAATTTGGATGTCTCTTAATACTCTTCCAAACTTTACTTAGAAAATTATCCAAATTTACATCTATATGATTGACCCTTAAAGTTTTTTTACCATCATAACAATTTGATCCTTTTTCCATTCATAATTCAGTCCAATAGACATTTATCCTTTGAATATTTCTACTTCCTCTACGAAAGTGTACTCTCCTAACATTCCGTATAAAATTCTTAAACCTCAAGTCTATTAAATCTTTGAAAAATATATAATTACATCACTTATTTTTAATTCTATAATTGTAACATCAATAAAATTTTCATACTCTATGACCTTTTTCTTATTGTTCTACTTTGCCAAGAAAGATTCCATCTATGAATATTTACTCATCAATATTTCTTTCATTCATAATACTTTTGGATAACCTCCTTTGGAATTAAGTTATATCATACTTGAGACAACATAAAAGCATATTAATATTTCAATCATAACTTTCCACATGTATATTCAATTGAGGTAACTTAAATTCAATGAAAATTAAATCTTAATAATTATCCTCCATAAATATTTCATTAATTTTGGACAATTAGTATAAGATCAAATTATTGATAATGACATGTATATAAAATTCATTTAATTTTTTTTACATGATTAAACATAATGAAAGTCACTACAATTTGAAAATCTTATCTAATCTACAAATGAATCATACAACCACAAAAATCAAATTAATTTTCACTAATCCAAATAACGTCCTTAGGAATCAACCACTTTATTATCTCAATAAGGGGCATAAGAATGATCAAGATTATACAAAAAATAGGATCTTCCTATTATCTAATAATACAATCATCATTAAAAATCAAATAGTTCACTTTTAAAATCATTACCTTAACTTTAAGAGGTTAACACCTAATAAGTGATTTAAAATCATACTCATTTATACAATCATATTGAACTCACTTTTCGAAGAGATATAGGAGAATCTTATTTGACTTTATACTCGATGGCATGACAGTTGCTCGTGATATTTTACACATGGACTTTAATAATTTTTAGGACATCAAGAGAGTCCTAACTTTAGGATGTGATATTTAACTGCAACGCCCCCAAAAACACACCCCGCCACTTGATAGGATGTGTCTTTGACTTTAAGGAATAAAATACAATATTGTGGAAGACAAAATATCAAAATGGAAAAGAAATAAATATACATATGAACATATGCTAAAGTTTTATATACATGGCGACATGTGAGTCTCACCTCTTACTAATTATTACAATGGGAAATGACCACTTAATGACATATAAAGGCAAATAAATAAAAGAGATGCTAATGTCCATTGGCTGCAACATCATCACATGTATCCTCTATATGCCACATGCATCTCCATTGTCAATTACCTACATAATTGAATTGTAGGGAAGATATACTCTCGTGAGCTATGAAGCCTAATAGGTGAATAAATAAGAAAGTAAATAAAGAAATATCATGACATATCGATGTAAGGCATCATAAAAAGAATGTATCATATGTTTAGATTATGAATTAATCATGATAGATGAATAAAGTTTCATATGAAAGAAAGTGGGCATTGTCAATCATCATTAGATATCATCACTCTTAGATCAGTAATATGCATTATTATAATACGTCAAGTGAATCAAATAATAGATCATACATCATGTCATGCTTTTAATATTGTGTCATACATTAATTTACTTTCACAAGACCACTTTCATTATATGAACTTTACTTTCAGTATCATTGTATACTTGCATCATATGCATTATTCATAATTTACATCACGTGTACTTTACTTTTATCATCATTTCATAACTTGCATCATCATCATCATCCATCATCATCATCATCATCATCATCATCATCATCATCACCATCACCATCATCATCATCATCACTTAATTCATCATTAATATTTGACTCTTTGTTTATGTTCATTGTTACATTTACTGACTTTGGGTGATTGAAAACAAGACCACTAATCATCAGCTTCACTTAAGCTATGAATTTCCAAAGGTTAGTGTTTGATGCATAAAGCACTACGGTGCCCCTTTAGGGGAAGGATGTTCAAGAATTCTTTTATTGCATGGAGGAGAGCGGTCCATGCAAGAGGAACTAAATAGTTTGACTATAGTTACACTACTAGCCCCTAATATTATTATCATAAATATAACTTTATTTTACTCCCGACAATCAGCACACAATGATGACATCTTATTAAATTTTGTGTTATTTATCTTACGTACAATGCATAATACACCATAGAGCCAGTCATAAAGTATAGGCATCATATTATGAATCAATAATAATCAGGGTTCATATGAAATCTCGTGACATAGGTATCGTCACACTATGGACCAATATTGGTCAAGGTCATAATGTTTTATAATATAAACATCATCATAATATGAATCAATAATGATCATGACTCATATAAAGATTTACAACATTAACATCATCATAATATGAACTTATAATAATCATGGTTCATATAAATCTTATAATATAGACATCATCATGATATGAACCGATAATACTCAAGATTCATATTAATTCTTATACCTTGAACGTCATCATGATATGAACGATATAATGATCATGGTTCATAAAAAGTCTTATGATATAGGCATCATCATAATGCGAACCAATAATCATCAAGATTCATATAAGATTTTGTGACATATCATCTTATAATTACTTCGTACTTATTAATCATGATGATACACAGGAGGATCATAAAAAAAAAATTGAATAATCATACAGAACCATTGATCATGTGAATTAGGGATAGAATCAAAGAAAATCCTTAAGCATTCAAAGCAAGGATGAATTACATAGTAAGATCATAACTGAATCATTTGATGTCAAGAACTAATAGGAGCATTGGATGACTCCAAATTTGATATAAAATCATATATGTCAAATGAGAGATTATGTGACATCAGATTATGGATTTATAATTATCACAAAAGATATGTTATAATTTATTCACGCAATTACTCTTAATAGCTAACAGATAAATAATATGATTAATCATAATTGTGAACATACAAGGACAATAATGTCAATTAATATCAAATACAACTTCTTTGAGGAAATTTTAAATAAGGTATTCATTTTCTTGGACAAATTTAACATATCATCAATAAAAAATCATAACTTGACCCATAGAGAATAATTTAATTTTTCTTTCAAAATAGACTTCCAGAGGATTAACATAAAAATTTTCACATTTTATCTTCTTATAATTTATTTTAAAAAATCATACAATATCGTTTATCGATTTCATGTCGAGAGTTGTGACAGTTGAGCCTTACATTTATAAATCCTTATAGATTAGCCTTTTCAAGTCATTACAAATTCTAATACAAGATCACAAATATATTTATTCCATAAATTTTATTTCATAATTCTATTATTTCAAATATATTTTACAATTTGTCAGTTCTCACTTAAACTGGACTTTGAGTGTTACACATGCATATATTATTTTATTTTTAAACGAGTATAACCTAGTCAAAACTTATTCACAACATAGACTATAAATATAAACATAACTAATAACATGAATATATCATTATTAATATTATATCTCATTAATCAAAAGCATGAAACTCTTATACTATAAAATAAATCTAAATTCTTAGGAATGATTTCAAGCTCTAAAAATTGATCACATGCAAGATTTTATTAAAGATCATCTTCATTATTATTTTTTTGATAAACATGTACACGATCAAATTCGAAATCATATTTCTCATTACTTAGTTTTCGATGAAATCAGTGCCTATGTACCATCAATAAAGATTGCACAAACCGCAATGATCTTTGGGCATGTATAAAATGAGATCAAGTATAATACTATTTAGCTCTAAGGTGTTATCAAGGTAGTACTTTGAATGAACTAGAGTTTAGCATTCTTAAATTATAAAAAGCTATTCATTCAAATATTCCCCTTTGCAATTTGCCGTATTTTCAACTTCATAAACTTTTCTATTATTTCGTCTCTTTATTTAACAATATTTTTTCTTCATTTACATGTAATATAGTTAAAAAATGTAGATGGTTAATTTAAACATAAAAAATAAAATTAAAGAAACTAGGAGGTCTTTTTAACTGTTTCTATTTTTTGATATAAGAATTTATATTTGTTTACTACACAATAAGTAAAATTAACTTAATGTAATAAAAGGATGTGAGGCAGGGATGCACCGACCCATTATGGGTGGAGGGGGGAGGGCTTAGCCCCACCCACCATCCAACCTTGCGATTGATAAGGTATAATAAGCGTTGTAGTAAAATTATTTAATTACTTAAGAAGATGATTAGATTATTATCTTGAGGTCACCAACTTTCGATCCTACTTTCAATTTTGATGTGAGGTGACAGGGTTAACATGTCAAATGAGAAAGTAGGAGTAGCTAATTGGAGAACTTTATAATTATAAGTAAGGCGTGGAAATGGTATAATTTGATTATATAATATGTTAGAAAATAAGAATATTAAGTACAGATAATTTGCAAGAACGTTAGATCCAGTTTGGACAAATTCAACTATCTCCATTCCCGCGGTTGTTGAACTTCGATAGAAAAAACTAATGTCAGCCTCAAAAGAGTTTTAAGTTTGGTTTTAATAGATAATGGTTCGATTGGCTGATAGTTTTATTTATAAATTCAGTAAAAAATAACAAATACAATAGTTAAACTAATTAATAATCTAAAACAGTATAAATAGGCGCTTAACATATAATTTATAAAACTGCATTGAAGATATTTTCTACAATCTTATTAGGGATATTGGACAAGAGAAGAAAAAACACACGAAATTTATGAAATTCATTCCTTAGACGAGTAGAGAGAATATTTTAAAAATTAGGATGACTTAAATCATCCCCTACCTTTATTCAAAGGAGATCACATAGGTATTATCTTAACAAATAATAAAAAAATGCTTCAAAATAAGCTCATATACTTGTCCTCAGAAAATATGACACATAATCAAAGTATGAAATTCTGATTAGAAACATAATAAAAAAATATGGAGCGGCACTATTAATAAATATAATTACTAATTTATATTACTTTTGAAAATAATTTAAATAATTTACTCAAGTTATTTTTGTGTTTTTAACTTTTAGTTTTACTTATTAATAAAGTTTATGTTTATTCATAATATAATTAAAAATTATTTAAAATTTAAATTACCTTACTAACACTATATTATTTTCCTTTATTTTTGTTTAAATTTAACAAAATACTTTATTACATTATACATAAGACTACTTTTTATATTTAGTATTTTTATTTAAGAAATTATTTTATTACTTAATGTCAAATATGTAATTAATAAAATCCTTATTATAAATTTTAATTCAATTAAATTATTTTTTTATGAAAAATATATTTTATTTTTTTATTTTCACATTTACTCAAACACCCATTAGAATAACTTATCAAATCAGCTTTTAAATCTCACAATTACAAACAACCAATCTATCAGAATTTTTAGAACTTCATAAAACTTAAATTTTATTAGTCAAATGATATCTAATTAGATTTTAAAATGTTTATTATAATTTTGACCAAACTATTTATTATTTAAAATAGAGTAACCACGTGCCAATAAGTTACTTTAAATTAAAATAAAACAAGTTGGCAAATTGCCTCATCAAATGATTGAATAATCTTTATATAATGGTTATCTGCAATCATTATATTCTAACAAAATTTCACGTGGAAAATAAAAGATATGGGTCCGGGTCCTCAACAATGAATCAATGACTTAATCAACCCGATAAGCGGATAATAACTCCGTGAAAAAATATTTAGCATTTTTTTGTCTACTTAGAGAATGAGATTAATTAATTATATATCACATGGTTTCGTACCTAAAAAAATTGTCACGTGGCCGGGTTAGTATTTTACTTAATTAATTTACAGACTTTTGTGAAATTACTTCTTGATGGACTATAACATTTTAATTCTAAATAATTAACATTTTTTTAGAAAAAAATATACTATATTTAGCGGCTGAAATATTTTACATTTCCATACTATAGAATGCATTGGGTTAATTCTTTTTTCCAACAATGACACTCTCGAAATACAAATTCAAGATTTCTTCTATCAAATATCATCATTCAAATCACTTATCCGCTAAACTAACCGACTATTTGTTAGAAATCATTAATCTCTTTAATTGCCATATTTGAAATCAGAAACACTTTAAAATCCAAAAGATCAATTAATCAATTTTACTCTTGATCTTATTCCTGCGTTATATCTCTATCTTTATGTTTCTCAAAATGTTTTTCTCGGTAAGATATGTTGAATGCTAGCCTTTATTTGTATCGCATGTATGCCGCCGTTTTCAATCTTACTATACAAAAATAATATCACTAATGCACGAATGTACGGATATATATTTTTAATAATTTTTTCTCGTAGATCTATGATAGTTGAGGCCATTAATGTAAACTTTTCCGTTTTAATACAATAATATTATTCTATATTATAATAATAATTATTATATTATTAATTTTCGTCTGATTATTATATATTATTATGATATATCGGGTGGTTGAGCGTATAGATATAGGCAAAACCTTTCTTAGTCGCCGTGAATAACACATAGGAAACTAAACAATAATAATAAGTAATGCATGCAAGGGTTTATGGATATGTATATGATTAGATATTTTTTCGATTAGATATTTATAAGATAGTTGAGGGAATGAGAAATAAATGTGAGATTCAGTTGCTGACCACTGAAATCATTAGTTAAAATATCTTCTGGATTATCCTTAAAGCAGTGAGAAATATCATTCAGTTTTTTACCTTAATTTCAAATTAATCAAATATTAATGATTCTAAACATCGAATATTTCGAACGAATATTTAAAAAATATATTAAATTTATTTTTCACATTTAATATGAAAAAAGTAGTTGAGACGACTAATTATTAGTATAACTTTTTTTGGTATAAGAACATGGATTATTATTGTTTTATTGCATGGCTGTTAGCGGCCGTCGTTGTCTATATAGGTAGCACGCATGCAAGCAAGCTTTCCATGGCCACCGCATCATCATCCTCCTTTTACTCCCTCGCTGCTCTCTTCTTCTTCCTCGTCCTTGGGCTATGGAGCTGTAGCACCGTGCTCGCCGTTGATTACATCGCCGACGTCGCACTGGCAGCCAGGCACCAGCGATGGATGGACAAGTTCGGCCGCGTTTATAAGGACGCCGAGGAGCGGCAGCGCCGCTTTGAGGTATTCCGCAAAAACCTCAAGTACATCGAGGACTTCAACAACGCCGGGTACAACACCTACAGGCTCGGACTGAACGAGTTCTCGGACATGACCAGCGAAGAATTCGCGGTGGCCCATACTTGTGTAATTCCACACCTCGAGCTCCGCAACGACACCGCAGTTGAGCAGCAGCTGGAGATCAGTAACAAAACTGGCCGTGTTGCTGCTCCTGACTTCGTTGATTGGCGACAGCAAGGAGCAGTAAATACTCCCAAGAGACAATTACATTGCGGTAATCAATTTAATTAATTAATTAATCACTTTGCCGACATTTTTTTATCTAATCTATTCACGAACTATATATTAAAAAAAATTAATAAGAAAAGTTATTAGAGATGAGTTATAAAATTCTCAAAAGGTTAAGTACTTAAGTTGACTACTTTTTTATATTTATAATAATTAATTATGTGTATACAGCTTCATGCTGGGCCTTCGCTTCTACGGGGGCAGTGGAAGGACTGATCAAGATCAACTACAACGTGCTGTTGGATCTCTCGCCACAGCAGCTCGTGGACTGTGACCCATCAAGCAACGGATGCAACGGGGGATCTGCTTACGATGCTTTGGACTACATCGCTCAGCACGGCATCACCACGGAGGCCATGTATCCCTACACGGGCGTGAAAGGCGATTGCAGGAACGAACAGCCGGTCGTGTGGGTGAGAGGAGCCGCCGCCGTGAAAAGGAACGACGAGGCGGCGCTTATGGAAGCGGTGGCTCGGCAGCCAATAGTTGCGGCCATCACTAACAGCGACGCCCTTCAGCACTACCAAGAAGGACTCTTCATAGGACCTTGCGGCCCCAAAATCGACCATTCCGTCCTAATCGTCGGCTATGGAACCTCCATGGCATTCAACTACTGGATTGTCAAGAACTCGTGGGGAACGTGGTGGGGAGTTGGTGGATACATGTACATGTTAAGGGACTCTGGTTCCCCATCAGGTCTGTGTGGAATTGCAGCGTATCCTTATTATCCTATGGCTTAAACGAGTTATCGATCTGCTACGTACGTATGCTGTGTACTATTTGTGCTCTGGAGTAAGTACTCCATGATTTGCAGCCGTCTGTAATTTGTTAAATCTACGATGTACGTATGCTATGTCTTGAGACCTGCTGGTCGTTCGTATGCCATGCATGCTGCAGGTCCGTGAGAATAATTAACAAACTCCTGCTGCTTGGTGTTTATTGTATGCTTTGTTGTATTTGTTTGATATATATGTATGTGATGATTGGAAGTTCTTGACAAAAGTTCTTGCTAAGTTAATCTGCATTTAAACATTATTATTATTATTATTATTATTATTATTATTATTATTATTATTATTATTATTATTATTATTATTATTATTATTATTATTATT
>LTAE01008203.1:0-15310 GCA_001647135.1 Pontederia paniculata | reverse complement strand
GACTTCACCGAAGCAGCGGTCGACCAAAGCTGGAGCAGTGGGTGACCGGAGAAGTAGGTGAAGGTACAATACTTGCATTAACGACTAGTTTTCTGAGAGAGAGAATTAGGTCTTTAGTGCAGAGTATATAATGTAATCCCAAGAGTCTTGGGAAATAATTTGACGAACTTTAACAGATATTGTGCGAACGAGTGAAAGCCTTAGTTCCCCTTGTGTGAAGGGTCCAAGAGCTCTTGAGAGATATTTGTAAGAGGTTGTCTCATTGTCCTCGTGCAAGAAAAGAGAAGTTGTAAGGGAGCCTTCGCCCTTGAAGAAGGATATAGTGATCTCCGGAGATCTCGTGGGAGAAGACCGGAGGGGGGATGTGGGCCAGGAGTTGGGCCGAACCTCGTCAACAAACCGTGTGTTTGTGTGTTGTTCATTTTTCTCTCTACTCTCCTCTGTCTACTTGTGTTTATATTCACATATGTATGTTTCCGCTGACATAACACATCTAGGTTAATATTAAAAGATAGAAAGATTTTTTAATACACCAATTCACCCCCATCTTGATGCCATCCAGATCCTACAGATAATTATCTATACTGACCACATAGCAATTAGGTACTTGATGAAGAAGAAGGATGCAAGACCGTGACTAATTAGGTAGTTTTTGATACTCCAAGAGTTCGAGTTGGAGATTCGAGACAAGAAGAGAATGAAGAACATGATGGTTGATCATTTGTCACATCCAAATGGACCAAGAGAACGAGGGGACACTTCAATCAATGAAAGCTTCCCCAACGAGTTACTATTGGTTGTTGCCAGAATTCCATGGTATGCATATTTGGTAAATTATATAGTAAGAGGCATTATCCCAAATGATCTTTCATATAACTAAAGGAAGATATTTTTTTGGAAACCAAGTATTATTTTTGGGAAGAACCTCTTCTATTTAAGTTTTGCACTAATCGAATGTGATGCGATGCATCAAGTGCATGATTTTCATGCTGCTCGAGCCACATTTGAAGTTGTTTTCATGACTTTTTATTGAGCTCAAGCCTCATTCTATGCTAAGTTCCTAATTTTACAACATGCACACACATTGTGATCCAAGTGCTGTCATTTTATGCATTTAGAATCAAATGAGCTGCTTTATACTTTCATTTTAGGAACTTCGGGAAAGGGAGCTTTCACACCCCTACTCCATGATGTATCACGATCCTGCACAAGAGATCGTTTGATGACAAAAGGCCAAAAATGTAAGGAAATCTTTACAATTCATAATTGGCAAGGACATAACAAAAAAATAGAGGAACAATTCCAGGTTGGAAATAGATGTCACGTGTCGAATGAAGGTTAGAAGTATAAGAAGGACCAATCAAAGGCAAAAAAAAATCTCGCATTCCAGAAAGCATTTCTTTGGGGGACTCAAGCACGGGATCACTTCCATCTCCATCGTCAGAGCGCAAAGATGGCGACGCCCTGGACGGGCAGCAGTTGCAAGACAAAGAACATGAGTCTCTCTAGCTTTTATCCTTATATTTTGACGAACATGTTGTGTAACTAAGTAGGAATATCTAGAGTTAACGGTAGGGGATGAAGGATTTGGATTTCTATCTTGGTTTCAAACACATTGAACTATTTCCGGTTTTTATTATATGAACACATCATTTGATGTCATTTTCGAATTGAATGTTGTGAAGAGTTTTGTTTATCTTGTGATTGTATACAACTGACCCTTGATTTGATCTTTTTCTTATCTACATTCCCTCTCGCCGGACGATGCATTCTTGATCGGAGGTGTTTGGTGAAGTGAGTGATCACGGTTTACTTTCCCGATAGAGTGCATTGGGTCACTACCATCTGGTGATTCACAACCTTGCAACTGTGAGGAATCAGTCTTACTATTTTCCCTGTTAAAGCTTTATGAGGATACCATCATAACCCGCTCTCACATAGCCCGATGGTGCGCTCCATCTCAGGTTCTGCATACTTGTGATGTATAGTTGTATGCCGAAAGACCCTCAACCCGATAGCAAACCGTTAGACTAACTTAGACAATGTTCCAGATCTCTTTCTTGGTCTCCACCGTGTGACTGCAGGGAAATCGACTGAGAACCCTCGAAAAGAAATCCATGGTTCTTCTCTTCATCGAATCTTGATTTAGTATACAAACCATGCATGTCAATGAAAATCTAATCCGACATCCCCGAAACCTGCTAACTCTAGAGTACTCTTACATCCCTGATGTATTCCTTACTTGTGTAGTCGTGATCTCTTTAGTTCTCGTTATCATAGTTTATTTCTTAAATCATCTGAAAACTCAAAAAATTAGTTAATCTGCATTTTAGTTTGTCTTAGATAATTGTTCTTATTTTTCACTAGTCTCGAGTGATTTGCTCCTAAGCAATGCTTTCGCCTTTCTGTGGATTCGATACGCTAAGTACTGCACACGATTAGTTGTATACTTGCAGTATTCGTTGTGTTGTTCTAGGAATTTTAAAATTGATTGTCCACTATTAACACAATCTTGCATTTACACTGTCACAACCTTGCTTGAATACTTGTATCTGATCCCGATTCTGATTTAACTCTAGACAACACTCGTGCACTCACATCAAAATGATTAGAAGATGCATCCCAAAGGTCGAGGTTTATGAAATTCTGCATCACTTTCACTCTTTAAAATATGGGGGGATTTTAGCATGAATAAAATTATCGCTAAGATACACCAAAGCGAATTCTATTGGCCCACAATATATAAGGACGATAAGAGTTTCATATAGTCATGTGATAGATGTCAGCATATAAGGAACATAAATGAAATGCCTCAACAACCAATATTTGAAGTTGAACTCTTTGATGAAGAGTATTAATTTCATGGGTCCCTTCCCATCATCGTGTAGTAATCAGTACATTCTAGTGGCGGTGGATTATGTATCTAAGTGGGTGAAAGCTATTGAGAGTTATACCCATGTCTCTCAAGTTGTGTACACATTTTTGAAAAAGCACAATTTCAATAGGTTTAGTGTACCAAGATCCGTAATAAGTGCGGGGTAGTCACTTTTGCATTAGGTACCTAGATTCTCTTTTGATCAAGTTTGGAGTCAAACACAAAGTCACCACACCATACCGTCCTCAAGCTAATGGCCAAGCAGAGTTAGCAAATCGAGAGTTGAAGCTAATTCTTGAGAAAATGGTGAATAAGTCTAGGAAAAACTGGTCATTGAAGCTCGATGACACTCTTTAGGCATATTGGGCAGTTTTAAAGCTCCTTTAAGCATGTCTCCGTAATGGTTAATTTTTGGCAAACCTTGTCATTTACCAATGGAATTAGAACATAAAACATATTGGACTCTCGGAGAATTAAACATGGATATGAAAAGAGCTAAGAACAAGAGAATGTTACAACTGGGTGAATTGAAGATCTTAGGCTGAGTCATATGAAAATGTCAAGTTGTATAAAGAAAAAGTCAAATATTGGCATAACAAACATATTTCCCGCAAGCAAATTGATGTTGAGCAATATGCATTGCTACTCAACTTCAACTTGAAGTTGTTACCCGGTAAATTAAAGTCTAGGTGGTCAAGACCATTTCAAGTAACTCAAATGCTATTAGATAGTGTTGTCGAAATCTCAAGTGAAACAACATGAAATTTTATTATAAGGGAGCAAACACTCAAGTCCCACATATTGAACGAACAAGGACCATGATGTCACTCAATGAGCCAAATTCTTAGTGACTTGATGTTTAAGTCAAGCCAACAACGTTAAAAAAAGGCGCATCTTGGGAAGCAACCCAAGTTCTATGTTTTATGCATTTCCATATTTTCTTTCATATCAAATTATTTCAAATAAAATACTTTGTTATCACCTACTATCATTGTTGTGACATGTCTACATGAATGGATCAGAAAAATCGACCAAAGAAGCACAAGGCCTTCAAAAGTCCCGAGCATATTTAGTTGAGAGACCAAGATGTACTAATCAAGCTGACTGTATTAGCTCAAACCAAGCGGATTTTGATCCACCCATGTCAAGCAATACAAACGTATCGAGTCACATCAGTATCAACCTGATAACATTTCGGGTCAACCGTATTGTTGGATATGCACTCTATTCAGCATCTCAACATAAGATTCAAAAGGGAGATTAATTTGCAAGAAGGAAACTCTCAAGAGAAAGATGAAGAAGAGAAAGGGTTGATGAAGAGAAAAATTAGGGCATCTCCTTGTCAAGGTTAACTCATACTTAATCTTTTGCACACTTGAAGATTTTTGAATTGATGACAACTGGAATTTGAGTTCGTTATGTGAGTTGTAAAAAGAAGAAAAGAGATCAAGATACTCCATTGCACGAGAAGAAAATAAAAGCTCCCACCAAGTGTTTGATAGTTTGTTTCAAGGAGAACACAACCTTTTTGAGTCAAGATGGTATTTAAAAGAAAGGCAACTATCGTGGGGCCAAGTGGGATCAAGAAAGAGCATGCAACTAGAGAGAGAAACCAACATGGGATTGAGTTTCGAGATGATAAGCAAAGAAAAATTTATGACGTTTTCGCCAAATTCCCAATCACAAACACTCATTATTTGGACGATCAAATGATGGAGATATTGGGACTCGATAAAGATGTCTATGACATGGAGATATTGGGACCCGATAAAGATGTCTATGACATGATTGACAATATTGGATGACGAGGATTCATGACTATGGGATGGCCCGCATAAAAGAAAACCACTTTGGAATTCTTAAGTTCTCTCGATGTGCAAGCGCCTAACACATATGACATTGATCCAGGAATGATCTCACTTAGATTATTCAACAATGAGCACAAGTTGATAATTCACAAGTTCAATGCGGTGTATAACCTACATTCCAATGGATGGCGAACACCAAGTGGCCGATTCAAAGATGCATTCTTCTATAGGAAAGTCACTTATGATTATACTTCTGTTCCAGCACACCACAAGGCTACTCAAACGTGCAACCTAGTATTTTGCTATTTGCAAATAGTGATGGCGAGACTGATATTTGTCTAAGGAGATAGTGGGGGTGTCATGAGGGATGATGAGTTATTCTTCATTTGGGCAATGCTGAAAAAAGAGGAAGTGAATATTCGCGCCTTTATGATAAAGCATATGTTCAAGACGACTCACAAGAAAAAAGGAAAAATAGTGTTTAGAGGACTCATAACACCCATTGCGCTAGTGTATGGATATGAAGTGGATGGTTTAGAATTAGGTGAAGAAAGTGATAGAATTACGATAGAATTAACATTGGCACATGTGTAAACGTTGATGCATGCCAATTATGCATAAAATATCGCTAGCAAGTGCACTAGTCATATCAAGTAATAGAGATGAAAGTAGAGTATTATTCCCATGAGGATTAATATAACTTATTTATCTAATCTCACCAACTAATAGGAGATGATATGAGTTTTTAGGAAAAAATAAAATTTGAAAATAAAAATAAAAAAAAAGAAAAATAAAAAGAAAAGAAAAGTTTTAGTGACAACAACCTCTAGGCCAGGATGACATAAAATAAAATCAAGAGAAATTCAATTTAGCCACCAGATTAATCAAGTTTAGTTCCAAACAAACTCCTAAGTGAATTAGGATATACTTACAGAATGATGTCCTCTCAAGGATGCACCAACTATCTTAACCCAGATAGATATAATTATTCCTCTCCAAGATGTCAATCTTATCTATTGAAAAATTAGATGCATTAATATGTAGCTCCTAGGCTATGGATCGTTCCTCTCCATGATGCCAATCTCATAGACCATACACCTAAATATTCCTCTCCAATATGCTATTTAGATGTGACATGCAATGCTTCAAATTCAATTTCAAAAATTAATTTTAGATTTTCAAAGAGAAATAAGAACTCGCTATTCTTCTCCAAGATGCTAACATGGTTTCAAAATCTCAGAGGATCATAAAATGACATTAAACACAACATTCATGTGCACAAAAAATTTGAAGAACTAAAATCAATAAAATCAAGAGTTAAACACATTTCCCTTACAGTAAAAATTGTACTCCACAATAATAAATTAAGAAATTACAAAGAGTTTATTCTTCAGAATGAAGAAAAAGAAGAATAATTAAGTAACAAAAATACCTACATGATTTTCCCCTTTGAAATCTTCTGTAACAAATTCTTCTTTTCCAAAGTCAGGCTTCAAGTTGAGACTTTTTGCACAAAAATTAGGTCTCTTGCATTAGATCTTGGCTAGTAGCATCCCCTCAAAAAATGAAGCTTTAATTGTGTATTTATAGGTTTTCAACATATAAGAACAGTCCTTCGGTGTCAAAACTTGGTTTGCAATAGATAGATTTCAATTCGAGATCAAAATCTCCAAATGATAACAAAAAATGACTTCAAAATTCAACTTATCCCAAAAATTGTCACAGCCCGTGACAAGATTGTCATGACCGTGACCGAAGCCAAAATATATTTTCTAAGTTGTCACGATGTGTGATAGGCTTGTCATGGCCGTGACCGAGGCTTTAAACTGCATGCCATCTAGGCATTGTCATGGTCGTGATAATCAGTGTCATGACCGTGACAATCAACTGGGAACTCCTCCTGACCGTGACGTTAAGTTATGGGCGTGAAATTGGAAGAAAATCACGATCTAGCTTCGGTCACAGCCGTGATTGTCTTGACACGGCCATGATTGACACCCATGTTCAATACTACAAACTTCAAATCGTGATTCTATGCTCTTTTTAACTCCGAATTGAGTACCATTTTTTCCAATGTCTTCATCTCTTCAACCTCTTGCCTCCTAAATAATAAAATTCAACAAATGAGTGGTTTTCTATTTTAAAACAAATAAATGTAAAAAGAGTACACAAAATGATGCATGCAATGTAGAAATGTGAAACTTTTAGACCAATTATGCTATAAAAAATATGACTAATTTAGCATGCATCAAACTTCCCCAAGCTTAAAGTCTTGCTTGTCCTCAAGAAAAATCCAGAGCAATGCTCAAGACTATTCCATCATAACATATTTATCCTGTAGACCAATACTTTTCTTACGCCATCTCTCTCTCACTCCTCACTATCAATACACCTTAATCCATCCTCATGCTTCATAGAGTTTCTGATCCATAAACAATTTAAACAATATCTATCACATCTTACAGATAGAGTCTATCACACTACAACATTAATGTTGAAGGCAAAAGTATCACTTGAGCTTATACTTTTAAACAATAAAATTCTCACAACTTGCAATTCTTATGAGTTCTAACTTCCAATTAGGATTGCACAAGAAAGTCCATGTAGCGGACTTTCGACCGGTGGATCCCAGACCATATGGCCTTACGTCACTAGGATTTAAGTCCCCTACGAGTTTACTTGCCCTAACATTCTCATGTTATAAACGAAAGATCAAATTAGACAATTGAGTTAACACTTAGACACTTCTCCAATTTGCACAAGATGGTCTAGGTAGCGAGCTTTCGACCGATGGATCCTAGACCAAAGGCCTTAGTCATCAAGATTTAAGAGTCCCTTACGGATTTATTTGCCCGAATTCACCCAGATTCTGGATGACTCATAAATATTACATCAACCCTTTATTTATTTTAAACTTGATATTTTTCAAATTTTTTGCACTTCTTTTGCATATATAATTTTTTTTAACTTTGCAATTTTTTTCATTTTTTTTATAAGCTCAAAAGGTACTTAAACATTCAATAAAAATGTTGTAATAATTTAGGCTCAAATACAATAAAACTAAAAAAGAATTGTATTCTAAGGAATCATAGTCCCTATTCCACAAGATTCATGAATCTAATATATATACTTGCGGTTTATATTTGAAAGAAAAGCACGCGAATTTCATAGATCATACAAGACAACTCTAGAACATATACTTAAATAAAGTAAGAAGTTAAACACCGGTTAGTAGATAGCATTTTTGGAACTTTTGAATTTTTCTTTCAAATTTAAACATGAATGCATACAACGGTGACATAATGAAACATAAACATGACACATGGATGCATACAATGAGACACAATGAAACACAAACAAGATATGCAACATACTAAACAAAAAAAATGCATGAAATGCAAACTCTCCCAAGTTTAGACCAAACATTGTCCTCAGTGTTAAAGCCTTCATCAAGGAAAATGATACACTAATGAATAAAAAAGAAAAATATGCAAACTAAAAGAAACAAAAAATACAACATGACTAGTCCTAAAGGTGTGGTGGAGGTGGCGGAGTGAAGAATGACCCATAATGTCCCTAGCTGGTTTGATAATCGTGCATGTATCAAATCATCTTGTCGGTGTTGTCCTAGCGCACATGTATCTCTAGTATCATCTCGGGATGACACAACTACTCTGCTCTGATCGCCTCCAAGGAGGCTTGAATACCTAAAAGATCAAACTATGCAATGTAGGAGGGAACGTCACTAGTAGGCTCGTCGAGCTGCTTAGGAGGCCCCATTCTCGGATGACTCAGAACTCCACAACTTTCACTAAAGAGACTTAGACTCGACTAAAAATCATCGTTAGTAAGAAAACTAAAGAAACTCATACCAGGAAGAATGATATGAAAGAGTAGGAACAATCTCACCAAGAATCAAAATGTGATCATGGAGGTCATGGTGAAATATCAATAGTTGTACAGAATCATGCACCCTTCTATCTCCCACCTTTAGCCATCAATAGTCAAAAGATTGTCGAGTTACTTTATTTGAAGGTGGGATTTTTCATTACCATTGCATTAATGTCGATGATGTTCTCCTCTTCTTTGGTGGTAGTTGATGGTCAACATATTGAGACACCGTTGTTGTACTGATAGGGACATCTGGAGTGTGCTCCTTCTTCTGACTCGTCCATCTTCAATTATATACTCGCTTGTCTCTTTGATTCTCCATTGAGGTATCCATGTTCTTTTGATTGTTTCTTCTTGGTCACCATCTTTTTTGATAGGGGCTCACATAATTTTGTTGGTTTCTTTGCATTATTGTCGTTATGACATTCAACATTTTGAGAAGTCAATTGTGCAAGTTGCTTCTCAAATGCTTGGAGCTTCATTTCCATAGCTTCAAACTCGAGTTGAACATCAGATGGTTGTGGAGCAAGAGATGGCACCTCATCAACCTTGGGTTGACTTTTCAATTATGTCAGTTGTGCCTCCAAATTGGTGATGAGTTTGTCTTGCATGAGAAGTCTTTTCTTAATGGTTGTGGTCAATTGACTAATCATCTCTTCAACATTGATCTTTGGCTCAATCAATTATTTAATTTCGAGCAATAAGGTGATGATGCTATCAATATCATTGTTGCTCTCCATTAGATAAAAAATCTGCTTTTTCATCACTTGAATCAACTTTTCTTTCTCGGAGAACTTTGTTGGCAGCCCACCATCATATGTGTGAGTAAAGCTAATGGGTCCATCGAAGCATATTCTTGAGACATCATGCTTGTGTTCTGATTTTGTGTCGCCTCTTCTTGTTTAATAGACCCTTTTTCTTATCTTTGGCATTGATTGTTGGTTCGACTTTTGTTTGCCCTTGAAGATAAGATGTCGCTGAACATGTGATGTGCTTAAGATGTTTTCTGAAAAAACTCACAACACTGGAAGAAATGTGAAAACTAATGAAAATAAAAAAAAATCTCAAAGTAGCTAATGAAACTATAATAGGCAGTTAATTAATTAATCATCAACAACAACATCAAAAACTTGATGTGTGCTAACTATTCAGAAAATATCACTATTAAGTGCACTAGTCGTATCAAGTAATAAAGATGTGAGTAAAGTATCATTTTCACGAGGATTAATATAACTTATCTATCTAATTTCACCAATTAATAGGAGATGACATGAGATTTTAGGAAAAAATATTTTTGAAAAGAAAATTAAAAAAAAGAAAGAAAGAAAAAGAAAAAAAAGTTTTGAGATGAAATAAAATCAAGAGAAATTTAGTTTAACCACTAGATTAATCAAGTTTAGGTCTAAACAAACTCTATGTGGATTAGGATCTACCTACACTAGGATGTCCTCTCCAGGATGCACCAACTATCTTAACCCAGATAGACATGATCGTTCCTCTCTAGGATGCCAATCTTATCTATCAGAAATTTAGATGCATTAATGTGTAGATCCTAGGCTATGGATCATTCCTCTCTAGGATGCCAATCTCATAGACTATACACCTTAATATTCTTCTCCAGAATACTATTTAAATGTGACATGCAATGCTTCAAATTCAATTTCAAAAATCAATTTTAGAGTTTCAAAGAGAAATAAGAACTTGCTATTCTTACCCAAGATGCTAGCAAGGATTCAAAATTTTAGAGAAATCATAAAATAGTATTAAACACATATTCATGTGCATAGAAAATTTGGAGAACTAAAATCAATAAAATCAAGAGTTGAATGTGTTTCTCTTATAGTAAAAATTATACTCCACCAAAATAAACTATGAAATTACAAGGAGCTTATCCTTCAGAATAAAGAGAAAGAAGAAAAATTAAGTAGCAAAAACACCTAGATGATTTTTCCCTTTGAAATCTTCTACAACAATTCTTCTTCTCCAAAATAAGACTTCAAGTTGAGACTTTTTGCACAAAATTTAGGCCTCTTGCATAAGATCTTGGCTAGTTGCATCCCCCAAAAAATGAAACTTTAATGGTGTATTTATAAGTTTTCAACAGATAGGAAGAGTCATTCGGTGTCAAAACTTGGTTTGCAGCAACTAGACTCCAATTCGGGATCAAAATCTCCAAAAGATAACTCAAAATAGCTTCAAAAATCAATTATTAACTTATCCCGAAAATTATCATGGCCGTGACAGAAGCCAAAATATATCCTCTAAGTTGTCACAACCCGTGATAGGCTTGTCATAGCCGTGATCGAGGCTTAAAAGTGCATGCCATCCGGGTGTTATCACAGTCATGACAATCAACTAGGACCTCCCCTTGACCATGACGTTAAGTTATGAGCGTGAAATTGGGAGAAAATCATGATCCAGCTTAACCAACTTCAATCACGATTCTAGGCTCGTTTTAACTCTGAATTGATTGTCGTTTTTGCTAATGTCTTCGTCTCTTCGTCCTCTTGTCTCCTAGATAATAAAATTCAAATAATTGGTTAGTTTTATATTTTAAAATAAATAAATTCAAAAGAGTTTAAAATGATGCATGCAATGTAAAACTAATGGAAATTTGGACCAAATATGTTATGAAAAACATTACTAATTTAGCATGTATCAAATATCAAGATGATAATCAAGATTGTTGACTTTTACCACTTAAAGTTTTAAGATAAACAATATACCCATCCATTGCCAGATTATGAAAGGGTTGCAATGACGAATGAGGAGAATTGGATATTTCCCGCCGTTGGTCTAGAACAAAGAAGGTCAAGACTCGAAGATGTTCAAGATGAAGATCTTGAGCCATTTATCCATCATTGTTGGCGTGACAGATCATCCAATCAAGCACCGCCTCCTCAAGATCAATCCATGCATGATGCTCCTAGCCAATAGAGGTATACACTCAACCATCCTCATATGCAGGTTTCATCTTCTTGAGGTGGACAATTTGAAAGATTTCAAGCTTGTCAAATCCAAATTCAAGAGATGTTTTAAAGTCAAAGGGTGTATCAAGAGCAACACTCAAATAAATGGAAAATGGATACCACACAACAAGTTCAAGTTAGCAAAAAGAATATTAAGAGAATGCAAGAGCAAATAGTTGAAATCTAATGCACTCAAATGAACATTCTATGGCAATAGGGCACAATATAAAGAATTTGTGAAAAGATGAATGGGTGGCACCTTATCGTGACTATTCACCTCTGCGAAACGACTCTCCATCGAATGATGAATGAACTTGTATCCTATTCATTTCCCTCCCTTTAGACTTATTTTTATTGAGGACACTACCATATTTAGGTTAAATTGCGTGTGCACAGTTAGTTGCTGAAGGGTGATGCATGTATGATTCAAATTGCTGCCAATTGACTCATTATTTGTTGTGTATGTCGTGAATTCTTACAATAGATAACATGTATACATGTTGTGCTAATTGCAAGATATTGAAAATGAAACTTTTTTTTATTGAAACGTATTATGAGCTTTACTTCTCCTTACATGTGTAATGATTTTATATATCCATAAACAAAATGAAGGGATGAGACTAATGTCATATGTCTAATGTTCTTGCTTGCGGGTGTGTGAAACCTGGCCTAAAAGAATTAGGAGGGGAATGGTCATATTTATAGTATTAAGTTCAAGCTTACCAGAGGGAGAACGAGAAAGATCCACTAAGCAAAGCTCTTGGCGAAGTACTAGTGTCCTTAGTTATAGGATTCAACCTAAAACATCAACATTGCATTCTATGATAAAAATGAAAAAGAAAAAGAAAAGAAAAAATGTGAAAAAATGTCAAATGACTGCTCCAATTATTTCAGTTGCATAAGTCAAAACATTCGAAATTAAGAGTATGCAAAGCACCCCAAACACAACCGATTAATCTAGTGCAAAAGACCTGGACATGTTATGGGGAATCATTCTTATATATTTCACTTCATCATAACATTTCATGTGAAATAAAAGTACCCTTCTTAATTTAACTGACACTGCTAATCACCAACTTCTTCTAATTTATTTAAGGAAGATAGAAATGTATATTAGAAGCAAAACTTATATTACTGATGTGAAAAGTGATCTTTTGGATGGAATACAATATGCGTAAAAAAATTATTGTAGGAGAAGTGAAACTCAATTATGATCATTTATATGATATATATTTTCGATACCCATAATTGAACCTTTCTTTATAATATCTATAACTTGTTATATATGGTGTGCGAATTGTTTGTTGCATGTTAATTACACTTCTTTGCTTGAGGATAAGCAACAATTCAGTTTGGGGGATTTGATAAGTGCATGAAAAAGAAAATTTATATATAATTTGACTTAGTTTTAGAGAAATTATATGTTTATCTTGGTTATTCTTTAGAGATATACAAACATTTGTATTTATTTTGACAATACATGAAGATCACGAAAAAAATGATGAAAATGCAAGCATAGAAGCACCAATACGACTTGCTTGCACTAGAGAATACAACCATATCGATCAAGAAAAACTGTAGTGAATTCACTCAAGAAGATTTTGGTCTAACCATGTCAACCAATACGATTGTATCGTGCAACTCGATAGGATTTCGACCCGATCATATTGAAGAATGTGGCTTGTATCAAGTTCAGTGCAACCTCAATACAGTCCTTCGATACGCCCGTATTGACACATAATGTGCCCATATTCATGATTGTATAACATTTTTCCAACATTTGTGAGGTTATTTGAGTCAGTTTCTATGTAATGAAACCCCAGGGGATGAGATATAAATAAGGGGAAGAAACAATCAGTTAGGGAATGCAGAATGATGTAGAACATTGTAGAACAAAGGGAACATATCAAGATACATTGCATCAAGCTCTTGCGGATCTAAAAATATTTTGTAACTCTGAATCCTATTCACTCTTTTATGAGATGAAGTTTATGAATTTTCGATTGATTTTGTTTGAAATGTTCATGTGATTTGAGTTTTCCACTTGACGATTTGTATACTTAGATACAACTATGATTAGTTACCTATTTGGATCAATCTAGGTTAACAATTGGTGAAAATCATATTGTTGACTAGTCACATTGTCAAGTGAAAAATATAAATGCATACCCTAGAAATAAGTCTCATTTATAGGATTTGTTCTTCAATTTAATGTAGTAAAACCAATCAAGCAGGACATGAAAATGTTTGTGTATTGTGTTTTACTAGAACTGTATTATCTTGAAAGGGAAATGCATGACTATTAAGATGAACAATAACGAATTGCATAATAATCTTATTGTCAATAATCAATTGATTATCCTTAAATAAATTCAACCCTTGGACATATTTTTGTGCATTGAGATAAACTTGATATTTATACGTTCTGCTTGTTACCAAACCCTTGTTAAACCTAACTTTTGTGTTTACAATTATTTTCATTCATCATTAATCCAAGTTTATATAATAGCAATTTCATCATAGATTTAGTACTTGAACCCTCTCCCTATGGGTACAATCGTTTTATTACGACATAAGATTGTGTATGCTTGCAGAATTTTGGTCACTTGATGCGGGTCATGCCACCTTAGACGCGGACTATGTCTACTTTGTCCCTTCTATGATGACTAGATGTGGGTTGCCTAGATTGCATCAAATTATAGCGCAAAATGTTTACATTGGATTCAACCCTTGGACATATTTTTGTGCATTGAGATAAACTTGAGATTTAAACATTTTGTTTATTACCAAACCCTTATTTAAATCAAACTTCTATTGTTTACAATTGTTTTCATTCACCATTAATCCAAGTTTAGATAATAGCATTTTCGTCATAGATTTAATGCTTGAACCCTCTCCCTGTGGGTATGATCTTTTTGTTACGACATAAGATCATGTATGCTTGCAGAATTTTTGTCACTTGATGTGAGTCGTCACCTTAAACGCGGACTATGTATACTTATGTCTCTTAAATGATGACTACATGTGGGTTGCATTCTATCAAACGTAGATTGCATCAAACTATAGAGCATGACCACAAAGTTGGCCATGTAACTCTGAATATTGATGATATTGGGATTAAGTTAAACCCGATTTACATATTTTAGCATTGATGATGCATGACTTGTCACCCAAACCAAACCATATTCATTGGTGTTATGATTAATATTATGTTATGAAGTCCATGATGATTATGCTTACTAAAAAGAAGTATAAGAGATAATTAGAGTTGAAAGAAAAATTAATAAGATTAAGTTAATTAAGGTAGAAGATGAAATTCATGGGTCATCATGTGCATTGATTCCTAAAGGGAGAAAAAAAAACAAAAGACCAATATAATGACATGGGAATTAGCTGAAGAGAATATAGTGAACAAACTGATGAAGGCAAAACACTTATGACCATTATTCTTGTGGTACATATCACTTTACCTTGTGCAACTAATAAGAATTCCACCAAAAGAGAATTCTATTTTGCAAAAAGAGAGCTCCGTGGTTATGCACATTTAATGACAAAGATATACAAAAATGTCGTGGTGTTTACTTAAAGATGAAGAGTTCTTCACAAAATAAAAAGATGAAATAAAAAAGTTAAAAGTTAATTTCTAGAAAGAAAGAAAGAAAGAAATTAAAGAACTAAAGATGAAAATAAAGAAAATGTCTTTATTGAATAAATATTATTCCAAATAAAGCACGATGTGTAGGATCTAGATGGCACCAAGAGGGGGG
>LTAE01008201.1:10924-21052 GCA_001647135.1 Pontederia paniculata | reverse complement strand
GATAACAAACTCTGTGTTTGTTTGTTGTGTTTGTTCTTCTCTCTACTCTTTTCTCTCTATTTGTGTTTATGTTCGTATATGCATGCTTCTGCTAAACACAACATATAATCATGAATTATAGAAATTGGTGATAGATTTGGTGATAGGCACAAGTTCACTATATTAAGAAAAGTGTTGATGAGTGCTATGAAAAGAAAATGTATAACGATATTTCTAAGAAGGTTATTTACTATTTGACAACCATCACATTTTTATCATCATTTGAAGATATATATGTTTCCTTAATTATTTTTTAAATCATCTTTATCAATATTTGGATATCATTTAATATACCTAATCATAATCAGTACTTACATATTTACATGTTGTCACATTCATCTTTGCACATCTTTAAATAACATAAGACATCTTCTAACTTGTCTTTGATTATGATAGAGGCTCATCTTGTGCATATAATATATAAATAAATTATAACTTCATTTTCTCATTCGGCGAGGGGAAATTTGACATAACCTCGCTGACCAACCCACTGTCAGTTGCCCCCGCGCTTTTGGCTCACCATTTGACGACCCCTCGCACCTGATATTCACACTCTCGTAACATTTCTTTTTTCCTTCTCGGATTTGACTACATTATATATATATATATATATATATGAGAAATTAGATACACGAGCAACATCTTTAACTTTATAATACGAATCGCTAATAACCATAAAAAAATAAATTCTTAACCATTTGCTTAATGAAATCATAACTAATATAATGAAAGAAAAATTAACATGCACTTTTTTGTTTACTCAAAGTTTCTTAATATATTTTCCTTCATAATTTCTCTAACATGGTGTTCAATATTGAAGCATTAAATAGTTTTTTTTCCTTTTTCAGTTAACTAATTTTTAAAATTGCATTTTCAAAAATTTATGTAGTTTATCTCGTGGTTTTTAATTGTTCTTGCTCTCTTCCAAAATTAATCCATCACATTTTTTTGTTGTGCAACGTGTGTGTGCAAGAAAAGGGCAAAAGAAAAGTCGTATGGTATACTCGGTTCGGATCTTACCTTGTTTCGTCCTTTAAAAGCCCTTTGACGCCATCGCAATGCTTGCTTGCATGTATTGTATGCTCTCTTCCTCTGCCCTCTCCATCCCACACGTAACAAGGCTCTAACCATGACGGCGGCCTGCAACGGCCACGGCTCCCTCTCCTTCCGATACCTCCCGATGGCCGCCCAGTCATCGGCATCGGTACACCACGCCGCGTCCCCATCTCTTCTCGACTCCTTCGAGTTCTCCCCGGACGCCGGCAGAGATCTCTGCTTCGCCGACGACGTCTTCTTCGATGGAAAGCTCATGCCTTTTGGACTCCCTCCCCCGCCTTCGGCGCGGGCGCCGGAGAAGTCCTCCGTCCCTGCGGACCACCGCCGGTCCGCGTCGTCGGATACGAACCGACAGCTGCGCCAAGGCCTCTCAGCGAAGAGCCGCGATCTCAGGCGGGCTTCGTCGGACTCTTCGAACGCACCGAAAGCACCAACGACGACGACGGGGGGCGTGGCGCGTCCAGTGAAGTGGCACTTGCTGGCGCTCGGGGGCGCGAGGGTGCCGGCGACGATGGAGATGAGTGACATCAGGAGCCGACAGAGGCGACGGAGGGCCGCGAATGGAAGCGGCCAGTGGCGGGGCGAGGGGAAGGAGGAGGGGCCGTGGAGGGTTCTCCGGTCGATCAGCTGCAATGCTGCGGGGAGCCCCGCGTTGGCGGTGGCGCCGCCGGCTTGCTTCACACCGCACGTGCGGGGCTGTGCGGCCTAAAAGCTAAAGTCTAAAGTTTCGTGGTCCTGTTTAAAAATCTAAGCCGATCACGGAGCACTTGACATGGTCGGAATAGTTCAATTTGTTTGACTACCTTTTCTTTTTCCATTGGATTTTTTTAACCTGATTACATGATTTATTTTTAAGCCCTTGAAGGGAAAAGGATTGTATTAGTTTCATCATGTCTTACATATATGTAGAAATAGCAATCAATTTCTTCATGTTATCATCAGACTCTGATTGCAACAATGACTGTTTCATGAACATGAATGAGGTGAGGATTGTACTGATAGCACCATGCTTGTTTTTTTTTCTTAAACACTTATCTTAGTTTCCGGACTTCATATCTGCCTTCGTGATTCCTGTTATTATTGTTGTTCGTTGCATGCTCTACCTGAAATCTCAGTTAAGTTAGAACTTGCAAAAGAAAAAAAACGATAACCAATAACCATAGAGCTACAAATTCATCATTTGTTAAAGAATCCAATACTTGATTTGACACATTTAGATAACAGGATGTCCCTCAAGTTAAAAAATTAAAAACTAATAATCTCAAATTTAAGATTTAAAGTTGTCGATTTGACCAGAGAAATATCGTTATGTTCTTTATCTCGACTTTAAATTAATCAAATGCTAGTAGGTTCAAAATATTCAAAGCGAATAAAAAAAATCTCAATGGAAATCACACAGCTTAATATCTTTATCTTATCAAAGACTCTACCCTGAGATTGGCTTTGAGACTTATCCGTACCATTAAAACATTGTCTGTATTGCTCATCTACATTGACCAAACCGACGACGCTATTAGTTATATCATATAACAATGCTATTAAAATGTGTTACTTATTTTTAAGAAAATTGAAATTAAAATATTTAAATACATTGGGATCACTTGAAGGGGTTCCTTATCTTTCATCTTTGACCCAACATGTACAACTTGATTCCGTTTAGCTTGAGAGGCATAAATGCTAGACCACGATATGTAACACCCACATCATCACTAGGCCCTGCTTCTGTAGGCTTCCTTTTGGTCGAATTCCCAATAATTGTATCACCATGAACATGACAACCACACTAGCAAGTGCTCCTCATGTACAGGAAGATGGGCTGACCTTAAGCCCTTTGATGGAGCTTGTAGTTTCCTTGAACGGCTCAGCTTGGCAACATAAATTTATATACTAAGCCAACAATTCAAAAAAAAAAAACTCTTCATCAACTAAGCCTGTATGACAACAAGTTATCAATTAGCTCATAGGTAATTAGCCGGTGCCTTGGCTTTACTTAGAAACAAAAAATTGAATTCCTAGTGTTTTTAACTTATTTTTAATTTTTCATATTAGGTCAGATGATAATAAATCGGACACACTAAATTGGACAATAGTATCAGATGATAATAAATTGATATAAAATAATAAAATATGATTAAACAAGTACATGATAATACTTAATACAAAATGTTAAATACATATAAAAATTATAGAAAAATAAAAACCATTAACATCATTTCGTTTGGACATAAAAAATATAAATGATAATTTATAAGTTGATTATTTAAAACAAAATATCTTTTTTCAATAATTTTTGGAAGGTCGAGCCGATTAAATTTGTTGGCTTAATTGATTTAATTTCATCAAATCAAATTGGGTCAAACTTTTAGAACATGGAGATGAATCATGATGGAGCCTGGCTGAATTTTAGAACATGGAGCTGAACTCAAAGTTAGGGGGGGGGGGGCAAAGTTAGGGGGGGGGGTGGCGTGTAGAATTGGGTCGAGACGAAAACGTTTGGAATACAATCAAACTTCAGGTTCATGTCGCCTTCCATGGCTCATTTTAATACTACCATGTAGTCGATTTTCCCCCTTTTTTTTTTCTCACATCCACTCACGGCGAGACATCCTCTCGCTCGTGACTCAAGACAGGCGTAAATGTCAGTTACAGAAAGGTTAAGTACAAAAAAGAAAACTGTTATCTAAGCCTTAGCAGTTAATGTTGGTCCAATCCGGCCGAATATTGAAATGAGACGAAATGGGAACTGCCGATGCCTCCTCAATTGATTACTATGTCTTTTTGTTAACTTAATTATTCCTCGTTTAGTTTGTTATATAATGGGTCATGGGGGAACAACCATCATTCTTGCATTCTAATTCACTAATTTCGTGTACAGTTGAATTATTTTTTTATACATATAAAATATTATAATTGTCCTAGCTAAATAGCAAGCTCCATTTTTAGTGACTTTTAGATTTTATTTAAATTTTATATCAAATAATGTTTACAATGATACAAATTTAAAAAGACACCACGCTATCAAAATTCATTATTAATGTAATAATTTCAAATTTAACATCAATTTTTGTATTTTTTTATTGTTGTCTTACTTTTGTGCTATTTCATATTTATATAATTTTATAGACGAAATGGGAAACCGTTAAAGCTGAGTGTCGATTAAACTAGTACATAGAATTTTTTAAAGAAAAAGTACAACAATAAATTAAATGTGGAGTGTGAAGCTTTCATCGCTTGGTTTCAGTGGCCTAAAGTAGTAAAAAAAATTGATAGAAGGCATTAAGAAGACAACACTCATCTTTGCCTTGGTCTTCCTGGTCATAGCAGCTGTGAGATCTCTGCTCTTCCTTGTTGTCTACCCAAAACAGCTTCGCCTCCACCAGTTCCTCGTCACAGATCCATGCGCCCTCGACTCCTCGAATCATAGCGCCGGTCAGGATCCCGACCTCCGGATCCTCATCGGAGTCCTCACCCTCCCGGACCTCTACGAGCGACGCCACCTCCTCCGCCACGCGTACGCCCTCCACGGTCCCGACTCCTCCGCCATCGCCCGCATCGACGTCCGCTTCGTCTTCTGCAAGCTCACCAAGGAGGAGCAACGAGTACTGGTGGCCATGGAGGTCATGCTCCACGACGACATCATCATTCTCGACTGCAACGAGAACGTTAACGGCGGCAAGACCTTCAAGTACTTCTCCAGCCTCCCGAGACTCTTCGACGTCGGCGGTGCCCGTGCGCCCTACGACTACGTCATGAAGACGGACGACGACACCTACGTCAGGCTGGGCAACCTGGCCGCGTCGCTGAGGGCGATGCCAAGGGAGGACGTATACTACGGTTTCCTCAATCCCTGTAACCGGACGGACGCCAGGTTCCGGTTCATGTCCGGTATGGGATACGTGTTGTCGTGGGATCTTGTGAAGTGGATTGCGACGGCGAAGATAGCCACGGCGCGCAAGGTCGGGCCGGAGGACATGGCGACGGCAAGTTGGCTGGCGCTCGGAAGGAGGGGGAGGAATATGTACGACATGAACCCGGCCATGTACGACTACCCGGGCTTGCCGCCGTCGTGCTACAGGCACGAGCTGGTGCCCGACACCATCGCCGTGCACAAGCTGAAGACCAACCTGAAGTGGGCGCGGACCATCAAGTACTTCAATGTTACCAGGGGGCTGAAGCCTTCCAAGCTCCATCATATTCCTTGAGGATTTCGGCCCATCTTCTCTCGAGTTTCCTATTAATGGGCCTTATTTGCAGTTGGGCTTCCCATAGTGATTGGGTAGTATATTTGAGACTCAAATCTCTTCTTGTGAATTATGTTAAAGCTATTTTATTTTCTAATTCCTGCTGTCCAGTTTGAATCTTAGAAGTAGAGTCCAAACTTATCTTAATTCTATTAAATTAGATGTGTCATTCTTAAACTAATAGTAAATTCAATATGTTTATATTCTTAATACTACTTGTAACAACCTAAAAAAAGATAAAAATAAAATAAAATAACGTGGGAGCGGTTACATCCGTAACCCTCTCCCACATCCCCTCTCTCTCCTCGTTAGTCTCTCTCTCTCTCTCAACTCTCTCTCCCTCCTTTCATCTCACGACGCCGCCAAGAAAAAGAAAAAGGACATTTCTTTTTGTTGCCGCCACACTGCCATCCGACTACGGATCATTAACAAATTTTATATCATTTGAAGCTTTAGACGAGAAGAATTCTTAATAACAATTCGAGAGTCTTTCACGCAACCTACGAAAAGATCCATTTTCAATTTTTTAAAAAGGTAGACGATTCTCTTAATAATGAAAATCATTATTTAAAATTTGATCTTGTATATATTTGATCGTCTTTAATTAGATCTTTCATGTGATCTAATGTTTATATTGTTAGATACATATTACTCAATTCTGTTCATATTTATGACCTCTATTACAAAAATATTTTTGATAGGTTATATTCGTCTAAAAATTATAAATAATATATGCATGCGTAGCCCTCGAAGTCTAGTTTCAGTATAAAGTAATTTCATCTTAATCCGAGATCTGTAGAGAACGTTATGAGCAAAATACTAACACTGGATCATGCTGTCCCGAGATGTAGCGTATCCAACTTGTAAAATATGCCATAAATTGAAATAGTAGCTATGAAATTTATGAAATAGTTACATATCTGTGTGATCTTGAATTAGAACTTTGAATTATCTAAAAATGATAAATTTATAAGGAGTTATGAATATTTTAAAGATCACCTATCACTCTGATTTGAAATCGATAGGATATATTGTAGGAATTTTTTAGGGCAAACGATAAGAAGAAGAAAAATGAAAATTGTATATGTCAATAATCTTGAAGTCTATTTTGATTGAAAATTAGAATTTAATTAAATGAGTACCGGTGGATTAAGTTAGAGATTTTATATTGACACTATGTTAGACCTATCCAAAGCTGAAAATAAATATTTTATCTGTGATCATTCCAAATTCATAATCAGACGCCATAATCTGTAGAATGGTTACATAATCCCTCACGTTATATGTATGATTTTTATATTAAATTTGGAGTCACCCAATGCTCCTACTAAACTCTTGATCTCAAATGATTTAATCTGATCTTATAATGTCATCTATCTTCGATATGAATGTTCAAAGATCTTATTTGATTCTATATGATTTTAATAGAATGATCAATGATTTTATACGATTATTCTACTTGGTTCATGATCCTATAATGCATTATCCTGAATTAATAAGTATGAAGTAATTATATAATCATATTAATGTCACAAGATCTTATATTGAACCTCGATCTTTATTGGTTCATTCTTATATTTCAAGGCAGTTCTAATCATTCTATTGTTTGTATCATAATGAAGTTCAAGTTATAAGATTTTATATGAATCTTGAGCATTATCGATTTATATCATGATGATATCTATATTATATAACTTTATAGAATTAAGATCATTTTTTATTCATATTATGATGTTATTATGTCATATATGATGATGTATCGCTATAAGATTTCATATGAACTTTGATTATTGCGGTTCATGATATGATGTCTATATATTATGACTGCTCCTATGATGTATTATGTATAAAAAAAATGCAAGATGTATAAGGTCGTTATTATGGCTGATTGTTTGACATGTTTGACAATCCTAAGCTTGGACGAACCTAAAGATGATCGCTCTTATGTAAAGTCACTCAAAGTCACAAAGTCATTAAATATAACGATGAACTTAAATCACGAGGTAAACAATAATGATGAAATAAATGATGATGCAAGTTATGCAATGATGATGAAAATAAAGTACACATGATGTAAGTTATGTAAAGTGCATATGACTTAAGCATGCAATGATGTGAAAGTAAAGTACAAAGTGATGAAATGAAAGTGAAGTAAGATATGATATAATATTGAAAGTATGACATGATGCATAATCCACTCTTTGATCTATTTGATGTATTATGATGATATTTATGTTACTGATATATGAGTGATGCTATCTAATGATAATCTACGGTAGACTCATCTCATTTCCTTTTATATTAGTCATTATTCATCTATTATGATTCATCCATAATCTGATCACGAGTTATATTTTTTATGATGTCTTATATCGATATATCATGATGTTTTATTATTTAATTTTCGATTTGTTCACCTATTGGACTTCATAACTCATGGGAGTACATCTCTCCTGCAATTCAATTCTGCAGGAAATTAATGATGGAGACATACGCGACAAAAGATGCTTGTGATGATATTGCAGCACATGGACACTAGAGTCCCTTTTTCTTTATTTGTTTTTATATTTCCTTAAGTTGTACTTTTCCATTTTGAATCCAATGTGACTCACATGTTTTCATGTATCTAAGATTTCCGCATATGTGCATCAATATATCCATTTTTGTTCCTTTTTGTACTTTATATTTCGCAATATTTGTAACTGTTTCTTTGTCCAATCAAAATTTATGTCTAAGTCAAAGTTTTTGCCATGTAAGTATGTTCCCGTGCGTCTCTAGAGACGTCTTCTGCCATGTGGCAGGGTGTGTTTTTGGGGGCATTACACTACTCATCACATGTGAGAGGCAAATAAGTTTAGTCTAATTGATCCAAGGACCACTCAGAGAGAAATTTAGATTTTAATAAGAATTTCATTGATGTTTGAACTCAAAATATACTAATCATACGTTAATATTTTATTAAATTAAATAAACTATTAATTATCCTAAAATTTAATCTAAAGAGTAAAAGTTTATATTCTTAACAAGGTTTGGCATATTTCTCTATCAAAACTAAAGTTCTGGCCAACCTACAAATTTTTACATATTTGACTATTTCATTGTTTGCTTTGAGCAAAATCTGATTCCAACTGCTAAAATCAGCCCTAGTTTTCTTTTGTCTTATTTTAGTATTATTATATATATAACTACATTATACATTATTGAATCATAATTATCACTTAGTAATAATATTTTTTTTAATTATTATATCCTAATTATTTTATACACTAATAGTAAACATAATTTTAACATTTTGTTAAATAAATTATGATTTAATACATCAACAAAAAATGATAAATATTTTATAATGATCTTATTTGTGATATTTTGAAATTAGTTACCAATTACACTGAGATCTAAGTAATAATTATGTTGATCAATAATATAAAATAATAGTTTCTTGATTATAACTAAGAAATTAAATAATTAGTTCCAATAAGATAAACTATTGTGTTAGTTGTTTTATTTTATTTTATTATAAAATTCCATTTATGTATTTTTTTAATAAAATACTTCAACTTAAAATCAACAAAAAAATTACTAAATTAAAATAGCATAAGTTAGATTATAAGGGTAATTTGATATATTCGTATATAAATTTGTAAAAAAAATTATTTTATTATATATTAACTAAAACTTTATAAATAAGTTTAAGTTAGTATTATTAGTTATTTAATGAATATCTGCAATATTTTCTTGTGTTATGTTAATATTTTTAAAAACAATACTAAATTATTTTGATTTTATAATTAATTTTAAAATTTTTATTTTATTAGAATATAGAATTATTCTTTCTTATTTACTCAACTAAGTTACTTTTTTATCTTTAAATATTTCATCCAAACATCTATTGTACTAAATCATTTAATCAACTTTTGGGTTATTCATCATTTACCTTTTCATTCAAATATCACATGAAAGTTTATTTGTCTAACAGATCAATTATTGGAAACTAATGAAAACATAAATTCTAGCATCCACAGATAACTACATTGTATATATCGAGAAAAAAACTATCTAATATCCTATTTAATAAGATACATGAATTTCTACTTTGTGGACTTATTCATCTTGACTTTTAAAATTTATTATTTTATTATATATTGTATTCCTTTTAACAACTTAAATTAAGAATATATAAGAAATCTTTTATTATTGAGTATGAGGACATCATTTTTGGAGATAATTAATCTTTTATGACTTGGTAATATTTAATAGTTAATAAATGAGCCACCAACTATTAAGCCGTTAATAAAAGCACTACCCTTTGAGTTCTATTTCATCTCCTGATATGGACCACTAAGAGAAAAAATATCAAGGTTCGAACTCAAAATTTTAACATTGCTCTTATACTATGTTAAACTAATAAGTTATTACTTATCCTAAAAGTTTAAGCCATCAATAAGTGCATCATTTTTATATTTATATTATTCGCAATCAATATTAAAAAAATATTTTATTTGCATAAATTAGAAATAAAATGACTAATCAATTATTGGAGCAAATCATAATGAATTGAGCTTACTAATAATGTTTTATAATAGATTCTCATAAGCTTAATGAAGGAGAATTCTTTAATTCTTGAATACCATGGCCATAATCATTTGGGCATAAACTTAACACAAAAAATATTAAAGGAAATTGTGATTATAAAATATTATAAGTAGTTTGTAATTCTAACCATGTCTAGACTAACATTATATATATATATATATATATATATATATATATATATATATATATAGAGTGTGTG